>JAMKQA010057654.1:0-12629 GCA_024699735.1 Posidonia australis
ATATATATATATATATATATATATATATATATATATATATATATATATATATATATATGCACCCACCCTATCTTATCTCCTAATGCTAGAAAAAAAAAATGCCTAACCCGTGTTGATGAAAACGCAGGCTGAGAAAGAGGGCAAAACAGGGGAGATGCGCGTGCTTGGATTCGGGGCTCATCGGTGTGGGTGAGCGGCGGAGGAGCGTTTGTAGACGCGGAAGAACGGCGGTGCATGCACGTAGGCTGGTGATCGGCGCAGTGGCTTCCACACGCAGGGGCAGAGCCACGCGGAAGAGCGGCGACTCGAGTGGGCAGCGATGGTCGCCGGCCTGCAATGCACGGGGGAGGAGGCGACGACGCATGTGGGCTGGCAAGTGGGCGACCGTGAGCAGAGCAGGGGAGTTACCGCGCACGAGCTAGGGGCTGAAGGCGACGGGGGCTCGCGAGTGCAGAGGGAAGAGGGGTTGTCGCACACACGGTGGTGCCGGGATGGTAGAGAGCGGACAACAGCTGATCAGTGTGGCTCTGATACCACTTGTAGGTAGACGGATGGAGGCTCCGGCGAGGTGGTGTATTCCAGGAAACGAGGTACTGTATTTCTCAATGATCTAATTCCTTCGTTTTCCTGTTAATTTATAGTGGAACCACAACGTCTCCACCTCCTTTCGTCCCTAATAACAGCTCCTTGATTTACGTCGGTTAATAACTTCGATGAATCATTGTCATCATTAAACCACCACCATTTTCTTCTTTGACTGTAACGGTCGGTGGTCTTCTGACCACCCGTCAACAGGTTGTAGATGGAACCTCCATGGAGGATATGATACCTGATACTATTGGTTTGCTTGAAGAATTAGTATAGGTCATCTATCCAAAGGATTATGGCTGAAATATTGAAACTTAGCTTTAAGTAGGAAAGTTTTCTACTAGTAGAATAGAACTTTGAGTGGAAGAGCCCCATATCAATTTGCTTTGAGTTGAAGAACCCAATTTTAACGTATCTGACAGAATATGCCGCATCATCTTGAAATTAGCTCAAAAACAGGAGCTCGTGCAGAATCTGTGGATTCCATGCGTTCCAAATGTTACATGAGTCATTCCAGTATAAGCCCAGGTCATGGCTTTTTTTATATTCCAAAAGTAAGGGTTCGAGGGGCCGAAGTTACCAGTAAAATATGGATAAACTTTGTTCTTGCTTTCCTTTTCTTTTCCTTCAGACAGCTCAGTTAAAGTTGGTAGCTTTGCTCAGTATATTTTGAAAAACTGGATGGATGGATGGATGGAAAAAGGAGAGTTGCTTGAGACAGCTTCTCCTCTGCTATGA
Source organism: Posidonia australis (assembly GCA_024699735.1). Lineage (NCBI taxonomy): Eukaryota > Viridiplantae > Streptophyta > Magnoliopsida > Alismatales > Posidoniaceae > Posidonia > Posidonia australis. The sequence continues at coordinate 1,327 of JAMKQA010057654.1, forward strand.
AGGAATTTGAAAAAGAAATCAGCTTTGAAAGAGAGCGATTGACTTATCTGCATTGGACAGATTCCGTTGAAGATTCCTCCTCTCTACTAATAAATAAATAAATAAAGACACCGAAAAGTAGAGCACATTATGAGTTTAAAGCTGTGTTGGTCCAGAAGCTGTCTCGATCTGATCTTAAATGGAGAATTCAATAGTAGAATATTAATGATTCAGAAAGGTGGAATCTTTCCAACAGACTGAAATAAACAAATTAGTGTTGTCAAATGGTAGAATATCAATGATTCAGAAAGTTGGGTTCCTTCCAAGAGATTGAAATAAACAGATTAGTTTGTGAAGACACTGGTTTGAAAGACATCAAAAGAAAGATCTATTGATGCACTTTCAAGGGAAAGATTGGTGTTCAACATCGACTCCCTTTTATAATCCGTTATAAAACATAATTAGGAATAAAAATTTCAGTTTGTACTGAGATATTGAAAGCCTCGGGAGTTTAGTTTCACATGCTAATACCATTTCTATATGCTAAGGGTGGGATTGCTACGGCCTACAAGGAAAGTGGGGGTCGGAGGTAGGGAACCACATTTTTGGACCAGTTATTTGACAATTGGTTGTCAGAAAGTCTTAGAATAACACTTCGTTGACTTCCATGACATTCTAAAAATACACGTTGCTCTACTTCCTTGGCTTCCTCTCTAAAATGAATGGAAGTCAAGAGAATGGAGTGGTGAAGTAAGATTATAATCTCATAAAATATCATTATATTTGATAATTGACAAGAATATTCTATCTAATTACTTGTAATACATATGTTTTAGAGTAAAATATATTTAAAATTATTGACAAGAATATTTATAATTATTATTTATTAACTTATATTTATATTTTTTAGAATGACCTTTTACTAGATATTTGGGTTTTATTAGACATAGATGTATCAAAGTTTTTGTAATATAATTTTTTCATATTGATGATAATTAAATGAATGATTGGCTATTTCATGCCATAATTTTTTATTTGTTTCTTGAAATTTAAAAAAAAAAAAACTTAAATCATTACCAAACAAAGCATGATTCATTTGATGTGTGACTATTCCTCCATCGAAGAGTTACATGTTTAAATCCCAATGATTATAGAGTTTTAAGGAAAAAAAGAAGAAGAAGGAGGATCGAATCATTAAAAACTCCATATCTTAGAACTGACTTCATTCACTTCCACTTCCACCCGTTCTTTGCGTCATCCTAAAAGAAATATAGCATACAGCATACAGCATACACATGTCCTTCTCTTTTTACTCTAAAAGTAAATGTCTAAACGAAGTTGGATTGATGGGCCGAATGCAGTAAATGGGAATGATATATGACAACTTTATTGTTTCTTGGTGGACGACTCCGCTGTCCAGTAAGACTTGACAGCCACGAGGATCTTCTCGGGGTTGAAGGGTCCACTCTCGTGATCCATGATCTTGCTCTCCCATCTCATCCCCTGCGTTATATCTTGAATCCTCACCAGAACCTCCACGGTGTCGCGGAAAATTACAGTTCCTTCCGGCCTCAGTATCCTATCCATCTCGAGCAAGACGTATTGTATGTCACACCTGCAACCATTTCCCACCACAACCATGACGTGAGACGCTTGCCAATGATGATTCAGTAGTTTGATAACAATTCCACGGGAGTCGATTGTTCATGCAGAGAGAGATCATTTCACACTCACCTGTCCTGATACATGCCGAACACACCATCGGCATGGATGAGATCGTAAGTTCTCGGATACGTGGAGAAAGCCTCGCACCAGTCCTGGTACGTGCCGATGAACCCACGTTCGTAGATCACGCCTAGCGTGTCGCGTTTAGAGTTCGGAGGAACCACGTTCATCACCCACACCGGGTACTTCACCATGGCCGCCGCGAAGCCTCCCATGTTGGCGTTCATGTCCATGACGTTGCGGTAACGGCTCTTCGAGAGGAGTGGGATTATGCGTCCATAATGTGCCACCCTCTCCCTCCACAGCTTGTTGTCTTCCTTGAACTTCTCCGCGGTCAGGCCCGGGATCGATCCACTTGATATCCTCGGAGGGACTGCCGAGGCCCGTGCCGGCCATTTCTCCACTTCTCCACCGGCGACTTCGTCAGGGCTACTCACCTCAGGCAGTGGTGTTATGCAACTATCCATCTTCTTGTACCTGATAACACATCATCACTGATGAAATGTGAGTCTTTTGGAGGTTGGGGAAAAAAAAATTAATGGCAGTTAATGTTGGTAGTTTTTTTCCATTTTTTTTTTTTTTTTTTTTACCAGGCAGCATCAGCATTGCTATTCTTGCAGAAGTGTGGAGTCTTGTAGGTTCTCCGACTGTCTACGCACTCGATGTGGTTGATGGGCTTCTGCCAAATTGCGAGATCGTCCTTCTCAATTACCTTCTTCCAGCAGAGGCGCTTTGCTACGTCTTCAATTGAGTCTTGCTCTTGCTTTAGATCCTCTCGAGTCCTCTCCCAGCCTCTGTAGTATTTCTTCCAACGGATCGGAGGGCCTGAGAGGATCCAGTAGCCTCCTGGTCTCAACACTCTGTCCACTTCAATGAGATACAGGCCATCTGAAGAAGAATTTCCAGTTTCTGAGAGTAAAGCTTGAAAGAAAGGAAGAACTTCTTACACTAATTTAAACAGGAATTCAAACGACATATCCCTTGTTTTTTTTTTTTTTTTTTTTTCTGATAAGCACATAAGTCATTTGTCTGTCACATATGACTTTCAGTTTGAAATTTACTACATTGTAAAAAGGGATTTGGAACACTTTTCTATCAACAAGCATTATCAACTTGGCAGAGGGTTTTTATCACTCAAGTCATGTAAGGATTAGCCATTAGCAAAGCTTACCATAATCAGGCCATGGGATCAAGCACCGTGAGCAATGTGCCATATCAAAAGCTCTAGCTGGATAAGGTAGCCGTTCTGTTGACATTATGCCAATCATGGCTGGAACTCCCCTCTCTAGTGCAAATTGAACTTGTGCTTCATGTGTGTCCCTTGGCGCGAACGACATCGCCAAGATATTCCTCTTCAGCAGATAAGCTCCCCAACTTGCAACCTTCATCAATGAAAACAAACAAACAAAAAGAAAAGAAAAAATTTTAAGCAATATGGAACAAAACAAGGAAGACAAATTGTAGTAGTAGAAGAATTCTGAGCATACCCCACAACCAGTATCGACTGCAGTCCTTATGTTTCCATTTGTTATGGGAATTAGTGCATTTATGTCGTCGATATAAGCGTCAGCACCCCTCGGAAACATCGTGCCACCGCCGGGGAACCTGAACGTTTCGCCTTGGACTTGGATCCAATTCTGAACAGCCTTTTCAATGCTAAGCTCCCTATGGGGGATGTTGTCATACCAGGCATACTCCCTGCTCTGAGGCCACTTGAATGGGTTCTTGTACTTGGGCGGAGCTGGGACCAAGCACCGGAGGAGCTCATCCTTTCGAGGGCAATGCCGCTCCCGGTACGTGAGCTTGTCCCTGGGGAATTTCTTCGACCTCTGTGGATCATGGCATGGAGTGTACTCGCTGAACGACATGGCGCACGGCGGGTACTTGTGGCCTACGGTGGAGGATGACTTGTTGATTCTCAATCGGTGGTGCGCTTCAAAGTTGAGGTCTTTCGATGGCGATGATGTGGAGAAGGAAGGTATGCTAGTGCGTCTGGGATTGGAAGGTGAGGACGCAGGGTTGCACTCTACTTCGTGGGAGACGTCGAGTGAGGTGCTGGTGCTGGTGCTGGGATAAGAAGTGGGAGTGTTCTGCCAAGCCCCGAGGATGTAGAAGAGGACACAGAGACCACTCACGCCCATGGTCCATGTGAGCCTACTCCTCTTGTGCTCTGACTGGTGGATCTTTGGAGAGGTAGGATAATCCTTTGCCATCACACCTGCAAGATTACATTCAAATGGGTTCCTTTGTAATCTCGAACTTGCAGAGAAGAGTGGTAGGTATAAGTTGTAAGACAGTGGAGATGTATGTATAGTGTATAGTGTATAGTGTATACACCACCAATAGCCAATGGAGTGTCTTTAAGTCACAAAGCAAGGTAATTTGTACAAGTGCACATGGACGGGACTCTGTTAGTACTATTGTTCTATAACTAATGAACGGGATCTATTCATTAAAGGGATGAAGACATGATAAACACAGACGGGAAGCCCAGGAGTCAGGAGACCATGAAACAGAGCACTGCTATATAGGTAACATTTAATGGTTGTTCATGGTTGCAGACATTATTATTATTATATCATGGTACACGATGGTACTAAATTATGAAAGGACCCATTTGATTCTACAGGGTCCTGAGAAAGCAAACATCACGGGCATTTCTCATTAATGTCATCAGGAAAACGATCAAACAGAATGAGAAAATTAGCAAATCAACAGCATGAAGAGAGTAACCATTTACAAGAACAAAAAGAAAAGTCCACCTAACAGACGAAAGATTTTCCATTATATTCAGAAAATATGGACAGAAATCAATAACCAAAAACAGAGGCAGAACCAATATCAAAAAGGGGGAGGTGGGGGGGTGGGGAAAAAAAAAGGAGGAAGAAAATCACCTTCTAATCTTCAGAGAAAGAAAGGCAAGCAGATGTCAGAAAAGCGATGTGAGCTCCCAAGAGCTCCTTCACTTGCAGGAAAAACCCATTACAAGTCTTTGCTGCTGCGAACCCAAAATGCACGAACCTTAAGAAGGAGACCACCCACTTCTTCTCTCTTTATTCTTGACTTGCAATAAACAAAGTGAAGGCGGCCACTTGCATAACTCCACTCTCTCTCCCTTATTTCTTTTATTTTTTCCAAAGAGATGGAACTGTATAGGATTGTGCATAGAAAACTTTCTCCATTTCCCAATAGAATAACATAATAAATCATCAGTTTTGTTCTGTATGGCACAAGATTCCGATGGACGGAAGGAAGATAATACATGGGGCAACAGAAGAGGAACCCACGGAGTCTGACCGGCCTTTATCCTCTCTCTCTCTCTCTCTCTCTCTCTCTCTCCTCCTCTGCTTGTTACCCATATCACTATTCACTTCCATCCATCCATTTATTTTTCTTCCAAAAGGCCGAAATATTCTTCACTGGCCAAGTGCAGATGACAGCTCTGCAACAAAGACCAGCAAACCAGATGGTCTGCCTCAAACTTCTCCAGGGATCCGCCCATCACGGAGCCTGGATTTCATCGTCCGTTGCGTGTTCATGTGTATCAACTCGGTTGCATTATTGTTTGACATTTAATATAATAGTAGTGCACATTTGTTTTTCTGTTGGAATGCACTGCAGCACAACATGTGATCCTGTTCTTCTACCTATACCATTAAAACCCAATTGCAGTGGGATTACTGACATCAATTGCCTTTTTATTTCTGAATTCCAATCACTTCTTTCTCTTTGTGATCTTAACAGCTGTTTGGCAACAAACTAGATTATCATTAGATTATATCCACTTGGCATCATGTCAATGTTGTGGTACTATTTATCTACTACTTCTTCAAACAATCCATGGTTCCCAAACACACTCTTAGCCCTGTTTGGCAAATAATCGGATTATTTTTCAGTGAATCCGATTTCAAATCATTCAAAAAAATCTTACTCACATGGGTCTTTTTGGATTTTTCACTTTTAACATTAAATAATTATTGTAACTATGTCATATCATATAATCCTACGTTGGTAATCCTCAAACAAACAAATTGAGTTTAGTCAAATTCAGTTGTGGCAAAATAATGATTTCATGTTTCTATAGTTAAAGTTTTTTTTTTTTTTTGAATACTGTAAAAACCCCTCTTAATTCCCAGTAAAGCCAACAATCAAACAGTCGGATGATATACTAGAGTCAACATAATACACTATCAATTAAATAAGAGACATGGGGCTCGAAACAGTGACTTGATCTAAAACGCATCACCCACTCCCAATCATCATACTATCAGTTAAATTTTTCTCCCCACTTCCAATCACCATACCATGCACTGATGGATACATTGTTGATATTATAGACTTTCTACCTTGCGTGGAATTTATATGGCTATGAATTAATTGGTGAATTGACGGTTGCATGTCGGTGATTGGAACTGGACACCCAAAGCTTGCAAATCCAGAGCATAGTTATTTTTACGCCATGTGTCATACTCATGGCAGTTGTGTGATATTGTTTTTATTACATACATATAGATCTGAAATCTTTGTGATAACGAAGGCTAGTACCATCTACTGTATCTTACGTTTGCTAAATGTGGTATGATTAGGGTTAGCGAAAATACAGTGATAACTGTCTTTTTTCATGGAATCTTCAATGGAAGCAAAAGTCTAAGGTTCAATAGTTGAAGGAGGGGAATTTAAATACTGTCTTTTTTCATGGGATCTTTAAACATCGTAGAAGAATCAACGCAATCTCATCTCTTAATATCAATGGTTCTCTCCTGACATCTCCTTCTTTGATTTGCCTGGAACTTGAGAATCATTTCACCAAACAATTTAACAAGCATTCTAGGATGGGGTAATCTTTACTTTGGGATGCCCTCTTGCCCAGAAAGATCAACAACCCAGGAATATTAGAGGAAGACTTTTCCTTAACTAAAATTTAAAAAAAGCACTTTGATTTGCCTAGAAACAAATCTCCAGGCCCTGATGAATTTCTCCTACTATTCTTTCAGGAATTCTGGGAGTTATTGCACCCTGATCTAATGAAAATATTTCAAAATTTTCACATAGTGCCTGATCCAGATTTTCTTTCTCCTATTAACCAAACTTTTATTGCTTTAATTCCTAAAAAAAAGGAGACAAAATCTGTCAAGGATTTCAGATCCATTAGCTTACTAAACAGCACCTACAAGATCCTTAGTAAATGTTTGGCCACTAGGTTTAGAACTCCACTGAATGAATGTATTGATGACTCCTAATGTGTTTTCCTATCGGGGAGATATATTGGAGATTGTTTCTTGGTTGCTCAAGAAACTTTGAATTACATGAAGACTGCAAATATTCCTGGCTTTATCCTTAAATTAGGTTTTGAAAAAGTTTTCGACAATGTGAATTGGAAGTTTTTACTTAATTCACTTAAGGGACTTGAATGTGGAGACAAATGGATAACTTGGATATCCATGTGTATTTCAACGGCTAGATTTTCAATCCTAGCCAACGATTCACCAACCAATTTTTTTGGTGCCACAAACGGACTTAGACAAGATGATCATTTATCTCCTCTCTTATTTATTGTGGCTTCTCATATTTTAAATAAGATGCTTGCATTGGCTGCCAATAAGAACCTTATCTAGGGGATTCAATTTCCTAATGGGGGCTCAAACATAATTAATAGTCAATATGCTAATGACACTATTTTATTCCTTTCTTCAGGAGTCAGTAACTTGGTAAATATCAAGCGAATTCTTTGTTGCTTTCAAAGTTACTCTGGGCTTAAGATAAACTTTAATAAGTCCTCCTTGACTAGTGTGGGTATGTCTAACACTGACTTGGATCAAGGATGTAAAATCATTGAATGCTAATCCGGTACTTTACCAATAAGCTACATAGGTCTTCTCCTTCACCATAAAAAGGCTACATATAATGATTGGACTCTAGTTCTAGAGAAAATCTCACATAAGCTATCTACATGGAAGGCTAATTACCTCTCTCCAGGGGGCAGACTAACCTTACTCAATTCTACACTCTCTGCGATACCAACCTACTATCTTTCGGTGCTTCACCTACCGAAAAGGGTGGAAAAGGAAATTAATAGGCTTTGTTCCAGGTTCCTTTGGAAATCTGCAAATTCCAACAATAAGGGATATCACCTAGTACATTGGGCAGCCCTATGTCGGTCCAAGGATTAGAGGGGGTGGAGCATTATAAATCTCAAAAATTTCAGTAAGGCTTTTAAATGTAAATTATTATGGCGATTCTGGACCTGTGCACTAAATCTAAAATGGCCTAACTTGTTAAAAGCATGATATTGTTTTCTATCTGGTATCAGGGCCCTGCTAAACTCTACAAGTAATAAGTGCTCCCCTATCTGGCAACAGCTTAAGTCCTGCTTCCCTATTCTAAATTTCTTTTCAACTAGTGAAATAGGCAATGGTGAGGATATCTGCTTCTGAGAGCATAAGTGGATCAATGGTTATGTTTTAAAATACAGATTTCCATAACTGCTTAATTTGACAAAGCAAAAGAAGGCAACTATTAAAAGAGTTTTGTCATTAAGTAGGAGGGATTTTCAGGAGTTGTTTGATATAAATTCCAATCGTGAACAACAATTTAGTCAACAATACCTTTTAACACAAATAGGATAGCTGGCTGTTGTCATCTCTAATCTGCAACTTACTTAGGCAAAGGACAACTTCATTTGGCTGGTTAATCCCTCCATGTCGTTTACTATTAATTCTTGCTACAATACCTTAAATGATGATGGATTGAGATTTCATTTGTATAAATCCATCTGGAAGGCCTAGGTGCCTTTAAAAAATAAGTTATTTTATTGACTTGCAGTGTCTAATAAGATCCTTACTAGGGACAATTTAATAAAAAAAGGAGGGCAGGGATTAGAGTCTTGCCCTATGTGTAATGGCTATCCTGAAACTGTATTGCACCTTTCACCTTTTTATTCATTGTCCCTTTGCAATTTCAATTTGGAACTTTTTTGTTGTGGACTTCATGTCTCCTGTCTTCTATCATATGCATGAACTTTTCCGTTATAAGCCTCACTGTGTTTTTGAAGTAACTAATAAAGGCTGGCATGGGCTTGTCTCAGTAGTGATTTGGTGTATCTGGAAGGAAAGAAATAATAGAATATTTCGAAATATATCTACTTCTTTTAGGATCATCTTATTCCAGATTATTACTCTTATGAATGCTTGGGCAGTAACCTTGGTCACAGGGTTTGAGAGAGACTCCTTAATACACATGGCCACAGAAAATGCAGCACACTTGGAGTCAAGATCAGTACATTGCAGAGGCATCTTCAATCAATACAAACTCTGAGACTCCAGTATTCACAGCCAATGCTGATGATGATGGTAGGGCTACTGAAGATCACTCCTCTTGATCTTATTCCTTCTTACTTCACCCTTTTTGTGATATGTGAAGGACAACGTTACTTTATTACTATAATCTGGGACATATTTGTGATATCTTGATCATTCTATCTAGCGGCCAAATTTTTGGGACATATACGTTTCTTTTTTTGATGGATCTGTTGGATCCTTACTCTTTTTGTAACAGTTGGGATTATGTCTTCCTTCTCCTGGTGGTGGACTCATAACCAGGATTTATTAATATATCTATTGCTTCCAAAAAAAAAACACATAGTAATAACACAGAGAGGAAAGTTACAACTTATTAGTTTTCTTTTATTCTCTTTTTCAATTACCATACTTTATGCTTAATATAGGGAGAGAAAATGAAGACTACACATTAAGGATGTTTTATGGATGGAAGTGGGTAACCAATAGATCAGGATTAATGATACCTAAATTCTTCAAAAAAAATCCAGGAAAAGGTTTTTAGTGCATAGGGATTATGCCAACATGAACATTTTTATTGAGGCAGTGACAAATACCTTAAAAGGGGAGATGTATATGTGTTATGAAGTAACCCCCTTAGTCTTGATGGTTGCCACCTAAAAACCAAATACAAAGTTGTGTGCACTGTAGCTACAGCATTGGATGGGAACTATGGGACGTTCCCAGCTTTTTTTGCAATAGTTGATGATGAGATCTTTGATAATTGGAATTGGTTTCTTACCTGTTTAAAGATAGTACTTAGTGAGATAGAAGGGATGACATTGATGCTAGTTAGATGTAAAGGATTGGAAGAAGGGATGTCTCTTCCATGGCCACGTGCAAAGCACAGAACATTTTTTGAGGCACTTATACAAACATTTCAAGAAGAAGCATAGAGGTGGTCATCTTGGTAGGCTAATGTGTTGTGCAGGATGGGCCTATAATGATAAGCAGTACAACATATATGTAAACAAACATCAGAACAGATGGTCAAAATGTGAGTAATGGTCATTGAAGACCATTTGAAATGAAGGGTGGTGAAACGGACAACCATTTCACCCATTTATGGCTGGAAATCAAAGTCATTCATGGTTGGATTTACTCCGGCGGTTACAAGGCTTTAATGACCAGAATTCAAACGGCTAGAGGGAGCCATTGGAGGAGGGGCAGAGGAGTGGTCAAGGTCCCCTATAAATAGAGGAGAAGGTAGAAAGGATCAAATACAGAAAATACTTACATCTATCTTCTTCCTTCTTGACCATTGCCGAAGTCCCAAATCCTCTGCACGTCGGAATCTCCTGCTCGTCGACGATCGAAAACCATCAGTGGTATCAGAGCCTTCGTTCGTCCACCGTGCCCGAGCTCGCCAGCCACCGCTGTGCTTCCCCGACCTCGCGAACAGACGCCAACCACCCCTGACAGTCCTCGACGTCGATCGTCGTACCCGTCACCCAACCGACGTCGGCTCTCCCGCGCAGTCACAGGGGCATCGCGCGGTTCGTCGTCACCTCGCACCTGTCGCGCATAGCCCTACGCCCTGCCTCGGTTCTGCGCTGCTGCCTCCTCGCGAGCACTCTGCCCGGTTCTACGCCGCCGCCTCCCCGCGAGTGCCACCGCTGCCTCCCTGCGATCCCCCCTCCACACGAGCGCCCTGCCCTTGTTCTGCGCCGTCGCCTCCCCACGCGTGCCGCCGCTGCCTCCCCACGATCTCCGCAACTCCCGCGAGCTCCCAGCGTGCACCGTCACCCAACGCTGCTGCTCGCTCGCCGCCACTACATGCTGTCGCTTCCTAGACGCCGCGAATCACCGTAGCTTTCCACCTCCACGCGCGCACCTGCCACTACCATCGACCCTGAAAGCTCCACGCACGCACCCGCCAACGCTCGAGCCCCTCCACCCGTGCCCTAGCCTCTCCCAAGCTCCCCCTTTCGATAGTTGGTGAAGGTTAGGTTATTGTTTTTAAATTATTTAGGGTGGGTAAATAAAAATAACACCTGCATGCTTTAAAAAAAAAGGGGGTTACTTTAGTTGAATTTTAAAGTGCCTGTTGATTAAAATAATTAGAAATTTAATTGAATATTAGATGTTTCTTATGGATTAATTAATATTAAAAATTTTGTTGAAATATTTAGAAATTATTAACATTAATATTGTTGTTAAAATAAATAAATAAAATATTTACATGCTTTAAATTTTAAATTATCTTGCATGTTTGATTAATAAAAGGAAATAATACTTGCATGATTTAGGTTGGGAAATTGGAAT
>JAMKQA010057659.1:0-12510 GCA_024699735.1 Posidonia australis
CTGCTGCGCCCGGCCTGACCCGGGCCCGGTCGGGCCGACTGTTTCGCGGGCCGAGCCGGTCCGACCCGGCCCGATTTCCATGTCTAGACATGTCCTCGCAAATATTTAACGAGGACTTAACGAGAGAAAGTCCTCACAAGTGAGATAAAAAAATTTCGATCAATTTTCACCTGTGTGTAGTTTTCTCCCTTTTCTTACAATCTCTCTTTCTTAATTTCCTAATGATTTCACTACTTTACAAGTTCCTCTTGTTTACCCTCTTCCGTCTTTCGCCACCCACTCCTCTACCCTCCTCCTCCTCCTGCGATCCACTCCTCTGCCTTCCTCCTCCTGCGATTCTCTCATCTGCCTTTCTCTTCCTTCTGCTACCCTCTCCTCTATCCTCCTTCCACCATCCTCTTCTCCGCCCTCTTCCTTCACCACTGCTACTATACCTGAGTCATAGCTACTGACGAGTAGTGTCTCTCTCTCCTCCCCCTCCCCCCCAGTTACTACTTCTTCGACATGAATCAGTCAATTTAGGATTTCTTTTTCCTTTGTCTTTGTTTTCCATTCTTCTCTCACCATCGTCTTTTTTCCCTCATAACTAGTAGTCTAGTATGCTTTTTTTTTTAAACAACTATCTGGTGCTTCATCCATGCTTTGACTTTACGATGTTATTTTGTTTCTCACTTCTCTCACCCTCTCCTTCATTGTATCAGCGAGCCCAAGATGTTTTTTTTGGTTAACGTGCGAGCCCAAGATGTTGCAAAAGCACAATACAAGGTAAATAGTAAGAGCAATGCAAACGTTTAGTAGTGCATCTCCATTAAATATTTCTGAAATCATCTCTGTTTATAAACATTTTTCATGGTTTCAGTTCTATTGCCTTATTTCTACCAGGAGAACATTTGCTTAGCTACGAATTTCAGGGTTGCCCTTATAACTTTTCATGAAAATGCATGTTATCCTGTTACGCCTAATGAAACAATCATGAAATTTCACTCTAGGTCATATGTCGTGAGCAAAATTAAATTTATCCTTGTTAGATGTGTGGTCCAAATAGGTTTGAATGTCAAAATCATATCCAAGCACTACGTAGTATCATCAAAATATCACAGATATTGTAATATTTGTCAAGTCAGTCATTTGCCAGTACCACCCATCTCTTCGTAGTCTGGCAAGTAGTAATTTGTTCGTTTTCTACATATTTTCTCCTTTACAACACTTCAAAGGTTTGGAAAGGTCCTTTTCATGAAATGACTCGTTCAAGTTTTTGAATTAAGTACTCCTGTTGTATATTTTTAAGATCATGGGAAAAGCTGGTAAATAGAAGATCAATCTGAAATGGTAGTGATCATCTCTTTGCTTTTCTGGAAAGTACGTATTTGCCTTGTAATGACACGGTCAAGTGTATGGACATTGTTGAGTGAAAATTTTCTTCTTTGTTGACATGGTGACAGTGTCTACTTCATTTGTTGGGATTTCTCCTGTAGAAGTTCCACATCTAACTAGATTTGTTTGTACAACTTGGTATATTTATAAAGAATGTGATAATCTCCTAATTACGAACTCTATTTTAGGAGGAACGTAAGGACACTGAGGATGCAAAGCTGAAAGAAACTATTTTTAGAGAAATGTCATTGCCTTTGCTTTCAATTGCAAAGTAACATGAAAGCTACCAGACATTATGGAATATTTGCTATAATCTCCATGACGCAGGACTTCTTCGAAGCCTCATGGTATGTATATCCTCTTTTGTTCTATTTTGTCATGGTTTTCTCTATTTTATATTTTGTAGTTTGCTCTATTTCTATTACTGCTGAAATTGAGATGCCTATCATATCTATGTTTTTTGTTGGTAACAAGACAAAACAAAATAATCACACACAGTTAAGATTTAAGCTCTTTTTCGGTAATCAATTAAATTGTTACTTTTATAGGATATTTCTTTTTGGGCATCCCATCTTTTGACATCACAACTTTTTTATGATGCTTTTCCTTTCATATCATTTGAAAATGATTTGATTGCCAATGCAGCATGAAAATGTGGGTCCTATGGGAGGATTCAGAAATTTTGTGTTCTAGCAACTACATGAGAAGCAACAGTATTCCAAACTTTTGTGATTTGGGGTAGAATTCCAGGAGGAGTTAGCAAGCTATTTAAAGCAACATAAAGATATGTTGTGGCTTCATGAGGTGCTTTTAAACAATTTTTTTCTGCATCAAACACCCTTCATGACTTGGCTCTCTCTGTCGATGAAGGTGGTTTTGCTTTGATAACTGAGGAAGAATCCCCTTCTGATTGTACCGAATGGGAAGCATCCTTAACCAAAACGAAGCGTCTCCTTAATCTTGCAAAAATAGCTGTTGTGGCAGGTTTGTGTAATTTTTCTTATTTCTAGCTATACCCTTTTTTCGTTTCCATGAGAATCCAGCTGAGTTTGCCAGTCTTATTCAATCAACCGTGAAGATACAATCTCAAGTTGTTTTGAGAACCGACGTAGTGTGCTGAAGAGAAAAGCCATATAAGACAGTACAAAAACACATAGACACTCCTCCCTAGTCTTTCTCTCTCATATTCTTTTATAGTATTACAACCACATTGCCTCTTCCTCTTGTTCCATGTTTATATTATTGAAAATGTTTTCTCTCTTGATCTTTAGTTATTAACTATCATTCACGTAGCCCTTCAAACTTGTGCTAATTCTAGTACACATTCTCATATTTTGTTTAGATAATAGTAATCAATTGTGTCGATTAGCCAAACTATTGACTAATTAATTGTCATATTTTATTTGATCACATGCTTAAAGACTAAAATTGTAAATAAACTAATGTCTCAATTTTTGCAATTTAGAACAAAAAAATCTCTATCAAACTGAAGGTAAATTATATTTAGTATAAACTGAAATAACAATTTTACAAAAACAATTGATGATCCTGCCTTTCATTCAAAAAATATTACAATTATTAAAATAATTATCATGGACATTTTAAGACTAATATACAATTTATACGTATTATTGCAACAAATGTGCAATTTATCAAAGTAAAACAAAATATAATTTGCACTAACAATTGACTTGATATTAAATTCACCAAAAATAAAAAATCTTACTACGAGAATTGATATTAAAAGTTATAAGGGCAACCCTGAAATTCATCGCTAAGCAAATGTTCTCCTTGTAAAATATGAGGCAATAGAACTTAAACTATGAAAAATGCTTATAAACAGAGATGATTTCAGAAATATTTATTGAACATGCACTATTAAACTTTTGCATTGCTCTTACTATTTAACTTGTATCATGCTTCTGCAACATCTTGTGCTTGCTGATATAATGAATTGAGAAGTGCATTCAGAGGTGTCCATTTATTGCCATTATTCCTTTTCTTCAACATTTTTTTCTATATTGGTTTATACAGTTGGCTACTTCTCTTGGTCCTTGTTTCTATCTTAACATATACAAATGTAGGTAAATATCAGTAATTGGAGCTTAGCAGGTACCGATTACTTCTTATGGTATACGGTATGTGAGGCTGAGAATTATGTCTATATTGATAGGGGTGTAAACGGAGTGGATACGAAGCGAATCTGTTAATATTCGAATTTGAATTCGAAAATTTACATCTACATCAGAATTCATATCCGTATCCGAATGAATGTTAAATTTAATATCCGTATCCGAATTTATTGAATGCATTCGAATTCGAATATTATCCGAATTTGACCAAAAAACCTAAATACGAATATATCCGTATCCAAAATATCCGTACTGGACCACGGTCGACGAAGCTATGGCTGCGCTTGGCAAAGGCGGAGGCTCTTGAATTCATGAGAGCCGAGGCGAGCGAAGGCGAGCTCGTCGACCGGGACGATGGGGAGGAAGAGAGATTGCCACCGTCGTTGTATCCAGAAAGCAATTGTTGGGTCAAGTTCTGGTGCTTCTAAATTGGGGTTGGAGATTGGTATTGGGATTTCAGAGAAAGATTCTTCAACGGAGAGATCAAAGTGGATTCCGTGGACCCAAAGATGTCACCGTAGTTAGAGCTCTGGTGAAGTGGCAGATTCCCAATCTCGTCGATTAGCTTCTGTTGATGGAGCTGCTGTTGTTGGTAGCCTCCGTCGAGACCTAACAGGTCGAACTCCAAATCCATGTCCCTCGTGCTCAACGCCAACATCAACCGACTGCTTGGCAACTGCAACGACAGGGTCATGACCCCTTCGGTCTGATTCAACCATGCGGCGGCCGCCAGGGCAGAAGAAGAAGAGGGAGACATCTGCTGATTCATTAATAAAGCTGCGGCAGCTGCAACTGCACCCAAGTCTAATGGTGCCATATTGACGGCTGATCTCGAGGAAGAAATGACGGAACCAGGGGACCCAGAAGAGGGGTAGAGCGGACGGAGCTCCTCAGGCTTGTGGGCGAAGAAACATACCCGGCGATTGCACCCGGTCTCATCCTTACAGAGGTGGGTCCGGTATTGCGCAGGGTGGAGCCACAACTCGAACACGCCGTCGGCGTAATCACATGATCGCCGTTGCGGCACAACCCCTTGCGGAAGTCCGGGCACAGAACGCAGTTGTAGTGGTACTTTCTTGGGTCACAGCGGCAGGGCGTTCTCGCCTAGGTGGACGAAGGGGCACTCAGTCCAGTCATGGGAGTAGGCTCTGGAGCAAGGCTTCACCGTGAAGGTGTACATCTGGAACTCGTCCGTGTCGTAGATCCCACTCTTGATGTCCAGCAACGTGGCGTCCACTGGGTACTCCTCCTACAACAGCTGCTGCTGCTGCATCTATGTCATTGGAGGCTGTCGCCTATGGGCTACGGAGGGAGGAGGTTGTCTCCTGTGGGGTGCGGAGGGAGGAGGCTGTCGCCTATTGGGTGCGGAGGGAGGAGGCTGCGGTCTGCGGGGTGGGGGGGTGCGGGTTAGAATGTTAGGTTTAGGGTTTTAGTTGTTGAAATTTTATAAACATGTAAATTTTGTAAATATTATATTTAAATTTTTATTTATTAATTGTTAGATACTTATATCATAAGTTTTACATATAAATATATTAATTAATTTAAAAAAATAAATATAATAAATTTTCGAATTGGGATATTTTCAAATCGAATGTACCAACATCCGTATTTGATCTTATTTTTTTCGAATTCGAATTCGACTCGTCGAATATTTTTTCGGATAAAGATTCAAGATTTCAAATACAGATTCAAAACAAATTTTCGGATTTCTAACACCCCTATATAATGAGTAGCTTTTTTTTTTGCTATGTCGAAATTAATTTTCATTTGATTATAGACATATCTTGAAAACATTGGTGCCTAATTAACTTGTCATTCTTTTTGCTTACTTAATTGCCATTTTAGCAATATCAGTTGTACCAACTACACGTTAAACTAGTAGTAATTGTGCTTTACTATTGTAAGATTTGATACTAAAGCACACAATAAGTAGGAAACAACAATGCGATATAAAAGTAATTCTTGATCGTTCTATACTCCTTGAGTTCCAAAGCATGATCCTTTCTAGGATTGGTGGGTTCCTCTTGCTTGAAAATCACTCAGACCCTTTCTAATGTGATGCATGTTTACACAATTAGTTTCACACTATTGTTCTTTTATTTCTCTTGACAGCCTTTCAATGGATCTTCGTTTCTTTATTGATGTTGCACTTCATGTTTTTAAATAGTATCTTGGAGTGAAATAAATATTTTTCTTCTTGGATAAAATTTCCTTAGTTAATTTTTCTAGGCTATGAACTATAGAGCTAATATCAAGAGAATTTCCAAGTTCTTTTATTTCTTGAATGAGTTCAGCTAACTTCTCGTATGTTTCTTTTGATAAATGACGTGATCGATCTTTAGCTCTGAAACCATGTATGTTTCTATTGCTCTCAACCTAGCTAATTACATTGTGCTTTTCCTCATATTGGAAGTTTATTTGCTACTTACGACATCAATGAATGAATCAGTGGTTACTGCTAGTTATGTAAGCCTAATAAGGTGTTAGTTTTTGCAAGCTGATTTTAGGCTACAAATTTATTTAATCCCCAAGTATATTGCATTCATCAGTTGGATATTTGCATGTATCAGTATATGGCCAACTACATGATGGCTAGTGAGTTCATCACCACAATGTCCATGGTAATTGGAAGATGGATTTAGTTGATTTATGGATTTACTAAAATACGACGAAAAGTTTCACAGGGTGAAAAAACTATTAGAAGTTGATGTTTTTGCTGGGTAACTGATGCCAACTCAATTACTGGCACCAAGGTTTTGCAAATTTTCATTTGTCAATATATGAAAATACTACTTTATGCATATCAAGTTTTGTACAAAAATGCATCCATTAATTTCTACATTATTTGATGCTAATATTTGTTCTTTATTTTAATTATCACATCAAACCAAATTGAACATGTTTTATTTGGATAGGACCTTCTCTTCATAATCTCAGGTAGAGTCAAAAATTTTTATTTATTTTTAAAATTTTTTTTTATATCTAGCGAGGACTTAGTGAGGACATTTTCCTCGCGAAGTCCTCATAATTTTTTTAATTTTTTTAAATTTCTGCAAGGACATAGCATTTACATTACTAGGAGATTGAGACCAGTAACGAGAACATTGCGAGAACTTTTTGTCCTTGCTAAGTCCTCACAATTTTTTTTCAAGAACTTCCCTAGAAAATTTGCTCGCAATTGACGTTTAACGTGTATGCATTTTGCAAGGATTTTTTGTCCTCATATTGTCCTTGTGAAGGCCAATAGTGAGGACTTCGTGAGGGCGTTGTGAGGACTTCGCGAGGACATTTGTCCTCATGATTTCCTATTTTTCAAGTAGTGGTGGTAGCTATATGATGTCGGACCCTTATGTCCTTGCCATCAACATCAACGACGAGGGCTCGATGATGCTACTGTTACCACCCCTCACTGGAGACATGATGAGTTTGATAGTAGACCATGATGGCCTAGACATCACGGAGTGGGGTGGGAATGGGTCGTCCTCCATGTTGTCTATCTACCTAGTCAGGTGGTATGATGTGGAGTCGACGTTCCAGATATGGGTGATGGAAGATTGTAAGAAGTAGGCATGGAGCAAGATGTGCATGGAGGTGATGATTGATCGAGCATGGGATTGTAAAGTGGTTTGGAGGTGGAGCGCTTCACATTCATCAACGACAAGATGCTTGTGTTCAATGTAGGTAGGATTATGCATGTGTACGAATTAAAGGATAGGGCAATGAAGTGAAGGTTGTACAAGAGACTACAAGAAAGCCACCCTACGTTCTTCTACTATGCCAATACACTCTGTTCGTGTCAATAATTTATTACTTCGTTAAAAGTTCTAACACTAGTTGAACATCCGATCTGTAATACCCAGCAACCTCAAGGTGCCACAGAGGAAACTAATCTAAGTCTGAGTCTACTAAATTAGCAAGAGCTAAAAATTTAAATAAATACTAACTACTACCCAATCTTGTGAGGGGCTATTGGTTCTCAAAAACTCGAGCATTGGGACTTACTACACTCCAATGTTGTATCTGAAACCAAACAACTGAAACGCATGAGTGATTTCTAAGTTACCCAGTATGTGCTCCAAAACAATAAACAAACAGTGGAAAACAATTAAGACTCTAAATTCTTATTTTCAAAGTAAACTCTAAGATCTTCTTTAGAAAACTTTTCTGTAAAACTCTAATATGGCTAAATTTCTCGGAAAGCCTCTTTTAAGAAATCTTGGAAAACATGTACTTTCAAAACTTACTTTCTATTTTCTAAAAATTATGCTCTATTTTATATCTTTCTGGAAAACTATTCTAAGACTAGGTTCCAGCCTAAATCTTAAATCTTAAAACTCGCAAAACACAGAATGTGGTTGGAACTAGTCCTAAATCTCTGGTCTTATCTTGACAAGAATCTGACTAAAACTCAGAAACCAAAATCAAGCTCAATTCTAGCCTAAAACTAATTCTGAATTTGAAAATCTCCTTCTTTAGTGTCACCTTGATCAGGGGAGACCTCACCACAAATAAAGGGAGACACACCAACCTCAGCTTCCTATACTGCTACAGTAAAAGACCCCATGCAGGCAACTACCGTCACAGCCTTTAAGCGTCTCTGTACTTGGACCGCACTGGTCTGTAGCACAGGGATGCATTCTTCCAACGCCTCACTATTTTCTTGGTGTTTCAAGCATTCTAGTGACTTTGTCTGGACCACAGAGCTCTCAAGCTACATCACCTGCTCAACTAACAGCAACTCACCTAACTGAACACAAGGCTCAGCCAGCACTAACTCACTTAGCACCCAGTTTCTTTCACCTAGGGCCAACACTAATTCTGAAATCTCTTTCCGAAAATATGCATCTTTTCTAAAATTCTTTTCTGAAATCTCTTTCTAAAATCTCTCTCTGAAATCTCTTTGTATTATAGGAAATGCTTCTGTAAAAGCTGTTCTTTTCTAAAAAATAATTCTTTTTTGATTGGGAATCTTTCTAGAAAATCTTGACTATTATTCAAGGAAATCTTTCTTTAAACCATGCAATCTCTTTTGAAACTTCTTTTTCTAAATATTCTCAATATAGAAAATATACAGGGATTGAATCTTAATCTATATCAATCATTTTATTTTATTAGCAAAGCCTTGGGAAACTCGCACATGTCACCAGTGCAGGCCACACGCACATTCAGCACACGCCTTAGACATTTATAGATAAAACCAGAGCAGGTCACCGAAACCCTGCTCCAATTGGGAGCTTCGGCAAACCTATTTTTGGTCATTGAAAAATCACATATAAATACTTAAACTGAAGATCCTTAACTCTACTATCTTTTGCGACAAGTTTCATTAACATCTGATTCATGTATCTCAGGATATTAAATTTCAATGGCAGTGATATCACTGAAAATCAACTATATCATAATATACAAAAAATCACTAACAAATCTTCCATAAATCCTAATAATTCACTAGATCATTAACAATTCTAGATTTCATGCCAAACTACTCATTTCCATGCTTTTTAGCTAATTTGCAACATTAAATCATACATGGATCTAAAAGCAACAGAGAGGAGAAGGAAATGGGTCGCATACACTATTGGATTGATGGCCGGTGCGCTTCTCTTCTTCTTCAGCACACCTCTGAGCTTTCCGACAACCTTCTCCCTTCTCAAGGCTTCCTCAACGTTCCAGGCGACCCTCTCCTTCTTAGGTTCTCTCTCAGGTATCCCCTCTCTCTCCTCACTTCTCGGGATTGTCCTCCTCTAGTTTTCCTTCTCTTGACACCAACTCTTCTCCTCCCTTTTTATCTACCATTGGCTCCGTCGCTTTCTAGATGCCAGAAACTGCTGACAAGGCATGGGAGAGATTTGTGCGCACCGTTTACAGGGTATGGGAGGAAGGTAGTGATGGTAGAGCACAGTAAAAGGTGGCATAACACTATGCAGCTACAGTTGGAATATACACCCTCGTATTCGGTACAAAATACCAAAATACGATGTTACACGGAAGTCCAAAGATAAACACAAGTATATTACATAGTAGAGAGCCCAATCCAAGCATCAAAACCCATATTCCATTAATCGCTTCTTATACCAATACATGGGTACATACTTACATTACCGAGGAAAATCTCCTAGTACAACCGCATAGGTTAGATGTGCGTCTCGATCGCACATCCAACACACAGTCCCCCCAAATAGGGCTAGATATTACACAATGATTAAGATGTTTTGTGTTGTTTTATTCTGTTCAAACCTTTTCCTATTTTTCTTAGAGTAATTGACTTGTTCAAACCTTTTCATATTTTTCTTAGAGTAATTGAATTGATTTATAGTTTAGTGCTTTCAATTTCAAAAACATATATACTTTAGTGCCTTCAACTTCTATCATTGCATTATATAGTCATTCGATCTAAGATGGAGTTACCTTGCCTTTGTTTTACACACTTATGCTTAAATTTTTTACATGTCAACAATTGGCCAATGACTCTTGAAAATGAAAACAGATGAGCCATGAGGTTGAAGTTGCAGTTCAGAATAAAGATTTTTTGCACTTCTGTTTTGGTTGATTCATCAATAAACTCATTCAGTTGTAAGTCTCGCAAGTTGTGAAAATGATGTAAATGAGTTTCATGTAAGTGGCTTGCATGCAATTGAGATCTGAGTTTGCCTTGTAGAATTTAAAATAAATTGTGGGGAGGGGGGTGATATAGGTATACTATCCAAAATTAACGGTAATACAGATTTGCCATCAAAAAATTTTTCAAAATATTTTAAGGAAAATGATGAGAATGTTTTTGAAAAGAGTTTTACCACTATTTTGTTTTAGTGGATCAAGAAATCAGAGGGTCGTGTTACCAAGACTAGGGGATATGACAACATTCATGGGTAGTTGAGCATGAAGTGTAGGTTAAGGTTCTAAGACCTTGAGGCTGCAAGTAAGTGTCATCAGATCCTAGTGGTAATACACTTCTAAATTAACATTCATAAGACCAAGGTTGAGATCTGTGGATTGAGATTCTGACTGGACCTGGAGGTATGATCTCTAGTTGCTCTAGGCACCAAGAGAAGGATGCCGATATGGCAGACTCTACGTAGTTTGGGCAATATGGGTAAATGTATGTGCCTTGTTTCTAGTTACATCCTGAGAGAGGACAACTTTTCTAAGGAGAATTAGCATTATTGAGGGTCATTTAGAAAGGTAGCTTATCTGTGGCAATGCAGTGTGCTTCAACAACTTCTTGTGGCCAGAATCGGTTGCTTGGTGTAGGACAACACAACTAGGCTTTTTGCTTGTGTGGCAATGTTTTGATATGCTTTTGATGCACATCATATAGATCATGTGCATTACATTCTCTGTGATTTTTGCCTATGTGGCTTGAGTTTTAGGGAGATGTCGCTTTAGCGTTTTTTGGCATGCTCCCAAGTTGTTGTGGTTTACAATGGTGTTTTCAAAGATTTTTAATGTTATGATTATGGATTTGTGTGGCTCTTGTCGAGTTTTGTTCTCCGCATTTATGGTTTTTGTGTGAATTGTGTGTTGGGTGACCTTTTTGGTGGTCATTCACATGTGTTTTTTGATTTTTAATTTGCAAGTACAAATGCATAGTAGATTCTCCTCTCTAATGCATATAGCAGGAATCACATAGTCGAACACTACAGGTTTTGGGTAGATTATTCAATTTTGTAGCCTTTGTTTTATATTAAATGGGAATTGTTAAATGATTAAAATTTATTTAGGATAATATCTTGAGTTGTAGCGACTGAGGTCATTACATTTCTAGTAGGGGTAACATCTTCTCTTAAATAACTTGGGCACAATTGTATTTCAGACCTCAGTCACATTCCCATACCCACTATATTCAAACCTCAAAACAAAATCATCTTACCAATTTTCAAACCTCAATTTAATAGAATAACATACAAATTTAAGAAAAATTGCACATCAAGAACAACTACATGTATGTCAACAACAACTACGATCAAAACACAAAAGTCATACATATAATGCAACTACATTCCATTAAAATCAAAACTCATATTGATAATACAATATAATCATAATGGTAATACCATATAATGAGATAAATTGAGAATAGAGTCCTAACGACTAAACTGAGATTGCATCATAAACCCTAGACATTAAAATGATCAATCCCTAGCATGTTCACAAAATAGTTCATCCAAGCCCTACCAATCATTTATTAATCAAGATCAAAACATAGAATTGCTGATAGATTCGAGAAACAAAAGTATGGAATGAAAACCCCTATTCTACCAAAAACACACACTTAGAGAGAGAGAGAGTGTGAGTGAGTGAGGAGAGAAGCACTAGCTTACAAATCTTGCTCCACCAGATGCTTCAGAATCCCCCAAGAAATAGGTCTTCATCCTATTATACTTGTCATCATTGTCATCTCCTTGATCACCGATCCAAGACGATGATGATTTTCAGCTCCAGAGAAGAAGGGTTGGGGTGTTTTGGGTTTGCTGAGAGATAGAAGGGAGACTATGGGAAGGGGTTATGTCTATGCGGGTTGCATAGTCTTTTTTTATACTAAGGTTGGGTTTTTAACTCACTATTCTTTGGTTTTAATGCAAAACAAAATGGTGATGGTATATGTCTACAAAAAAGAGGGATCGATGGTGTGACCATGTCGGACCTGGAGGGAGGCGGGAAAGGGATCACAGCCATGCCATTGGATGGGGAAGGCGCAAGGATAGGATAAAAGAAAAAAGAAAAGGAGTCGCCACCTGGTCTTTTAGGGAAAGACGAGGAAAACCACAAATGGATGAATGCATGCATGGGATGAAGATAAAAAGGCTGGATGTTTGCTAACCAAAGGATGGGTAAGGATTCCTATTACGCACGAGGAAGGGGTTGGCACCCTCGTACGCCCGAGAAACTCGGTCTTTCTAGTCCAAATGCTTGCTAAGGGCTTGATGAATGTTTGCTAGACCTGGATCGTGCTCTAATCATGCTAATATGAATGTCATGGCAAGACTAAATGC
The DNA here is from genome assembly GCA_024699735.1 of Posidonia australis. Classification (NCBI taxonomy): domain Eukaryota; kingdom Viridiplantae; phylum Streptophyta; class Magnoliopsida; order Alismatales; family Posidoniaceae; genus Posidonia; species Posidonia australis. The sequence continues at coordinate 12,503 of JAMKQA010057659.1, forward strand.
AAAGAGTG
>JAMKQA010057660.1:0-13805 GCA_024699735.1 Posidonia australis
GTCCGGATAGGACCCGATCCAATCCGTCCGGATTGGATCTCACAGGTGAGAAAGAATGCCTTAATCCTATCCGTCCGGATAGGACCCGATCCAATCCGTCCGGATTGGTTCTCACAGGCGAAGGAAAATGCCTTATGGGGCTAAGTGGGCCTTCATGGGCCCAATTGGGTTTCCATGAATTAAATGGCCTAATGAGGGTTTGTGGTCCCAAATGGGCTCAACCAGGGTCCAAGCTCAGCCACCAGATCCTCATCCTGCAAAATTGGTAAAAAATGAGGTGTCTACACCTGCATCCAGTAAAATTGGTAGGGATAGAGTTGGGGAGACTGTGTTGGGTGATGAACTAGTAGGGTGACTGGTGCCATAGATGGAGGGGGTTGTGCTAGTAGGGTCACTGATGTGGTTGGTAGGGGTGAGTGTGCTAGTAGGATTGCTGGAGCACTAGGTGATGGTGGGTGTGCTAATGGGGTTGCTGGATATTCTAGTCTAGCAGTGAGTTGGATCATATTCACCGCGGAGCTTGAACCTTCAAGAAAAGAGTGATACAAAGATTGTGGAAACGAGGTGGACAAATCATGAATCAAATTTGATGGGTCCAATGTGGGAACATTGGACGGGGTGAGAAAGAGAGCATGGATCCTAGAGGTCCCTAGAGCTTTTGAACTGTCATGCTCGGGGAGAGGCTATCTAACAATGCTAGGGGGATCAGGGATAGCTGTAGATGCTTGTGTTCGTGCTAGTGTTGATTCCATCTGCTGAGTGTGAATGACAATGACCTTATTATCAATCAAGATTTGAATAGCATGCCGGAGTGCGAAGCAACTATCCGTCGCATGCCCCGCGGAGCGATGGTAGTTGTAGAATAAGTCTGCCTTATACCACCTAGTAGTTGATGCGGCGGTGGGTGGACTTTCGGGAACTTCAGGAGTGATTGTACCTTTGGGAGGACAACACTCAAGGGTTCGACCAGTGGTGTGAAGCGGCACTCTGTGCGGTGCGGTGTGGTCGTGCCTGACCTTGGCACGATCCTTGCTTTGCCGGTGCGACGGGACACACTAGCTCGAAAACCGTGGTAATGGAGGTGTGTGGTGCTTTGTGCGTGGGTGCATAAACGAAGTGCTGCTAAGATGGGCGTCTTGCGTCAACAGGCACTACAGGAGGTCCAACGTATGCAACGGCATTCCGGGGGGGATCCCTCCTCTTATTCGCGTTACCATTTACGCCAAAGCTAGTATTACTACCACTTGTTCCTGGGACAGAAGTAGGGGATGCAGCTTGTTTGGTGAATGCTGTGAGCACGGTGAAGCTGCCACTACGCAGCAAACTTTCTACGCGAGCACCTATACGAATTAGCGATGTCTAAGTGGTGATGGGTTGTATGCTAAGTAGGGCCGAGTGGCTGGCTGCGCTCCCTGGATAACTATCTCAATTGATTCCTCATTAAAGGGTTTATCCTTAACTTGTGAAGCGAGAGCGCGCCAACGCCCAACATACTCTCCAAATGATTCGTGGGGCTTCTGCTTGGTGGCGGCAAGGTCCTCACGCTTAGGGACCAAGTCAAAGTTAAAGGAGTACTGTTCCAAGAACGCCTGACTAAGGTCGTTCCAAGTCTTTATCCTGGCCATATCTAGAGAGGTAAACAATTTTAGTGCGGGAACGGTTAGACTCTTCTCGAAAAGACAGAGAAGTAACCACTCGTCAGCTTGGAGCTGTGCGAGATCTCCGCAGTACGCCCTTAAATGCAAGATAGGGCAGCCCTTACCATTGTACTTTTTGAAATCCAGGACTTGGATGTTCGGTGGGAGAGTAGCCTCTGGGAAATAGCAGAGGTCCTGGAATTGGTAGGTCTGACAGTCTCCTCCCTACACTTGTCAAAGTGCTTTCTCAAGATCGCCCAACCTAGCATGGAGGACATCTAGAGCGGCTGATGAGGGTGATGCAGACAGGGTTGGTCCTACGTACGCGACATGGGTCACACTGAGGTGCTCCTCTGGATCCACCATCGCGTCTGCTAGTGTTAGTGCACGATGGTTGGCGTACCTGATTCTTGGTACAAAGTGTTGTGGGGTGTATGCAGAAACTAGGTTCTGATGCAGGGAGGAAAGGGGAGATGTGTGATGTGCTACGTGAGGTGCAATGTGAGTGGGGTACAACTACTGTCCCAAGATGGATCTAGGGAATGAGATGTGATGGTGCTGTGCCCTTGCCAAACCTAAAGGCTAGCCACCAGGTGCATAGGAGAAAGGTTGTGTGGTGACTTGAGAGGAAACTACAAGCAGAACCGGTCCCATCGCCATTGATGTCGAAAAACACTGGGGCGATGGCCGGAGAGGTGGTGCAGTGGGTGCAGCATGATATGCAGGTGACGGCAACACAGGGACCTTTGGAACCACCGGAGGAGCAACAAAAGTTGGAAGGATGAAGAATCCCATGCCCTGTAGCTTTTGAGTGAGCTCAAGAAGCTCCTGGTCGGGGAGGGCACGTGCCCCGTCGGTAACAGTACTAGAAACCACAGCAAAAGGCATAGAGGATCCAAGTGCAGGTGGGACTTCAGTCTGTCCAGCAGAAGCCAAAGGCTCACCGAGGCGCTGGGCCATGGTGGAACAAGAGCGAGTGAGAATCGGACTGCAGCGATAACGCCAAGGACAGGTCCTAGGGCGAGCTATCATCAATAGCGAAATCCACATGAATTGACAAAAGGCTGTGTGGTGACTTGATAGGAAACTACAGTTGGAACCGGTCCCATCGCCATTGAAGTCGGAAAAGGCTGGGGCGATGGTCGAAGGGGTGGTGTAGTGGGTGTAGCATGATATGTTGGTGACGGCAACACAGGGACCTCTATAACCACCAGAGGAGTAGCAGAAGCTGGAAGGATGTAGAATCCCATGCCCTGTAGCTTTTGAGTGAGCTCAAGAAGCTGCTGGTCGGGGAGGGCACGAGACCCGTCGGTAACAATACTAGAAACCACAGCAAAAGGCGTAGAGGATCCAAGTGGAGGTGGGACTTCAGACTGTCTAGCAAAGAGAGATCCTAACAAAGACGTTGCCACAGGTGGTTGGGTGCTAAAAGTAGCAGGTCCAACTAGAGGATATGATAAGGACTGGGTCTTCGGAATGTGTGTGGCCGTCACAGTGAGGGCCTCGATGATCGGCTCTATAGTGGAGTAACCCTACTAGTTTCCGACGCTCGAGGAATTCCCGACCATCAAGAAACGACTGTCGGGGGGAGTGGCTGAAGAAATCAGTGTCAAAGGAGGGACCGCAGAGGCAGTCACCTCAGGAGAAATAGAAGTCAAAGGCTCACCGAGGCGCTGGGCCATGGTGGAACAAGAGTGAGTGAGAATCGGACCGCAGCGATAAGGCCATGGACAGGTCCTAGGACGAGCTATCGTCGACAGCGAAATCTGCAAGTGGACTCAGGGGAGAAGAATGCATGCACCTATATGAATGAATCATGCATGTATGCTTTTGTGTCTTTTACTTGCATTTTATTAACCAGGGGGAGGGTTCAAATTGGTCTCTAGTTTTGCCTTATTAATTGTTCTCTGAGTTTGTGTGTTTTATTTTAACCAGAAGGGGGAAACAAACACATCTCTACTCTCCTAGACATGTCAAGTGCGAATGGGGAAGAAAACATACAAGTAAGGCAAGCAAGCAAGCAAACAACAAGCAAAAAGCACGATTATGGCATGTACAAGTGTCGTGGCATCATGATTGTGAAAAGAAAACATCCATCATATCAAAAGGCAAGATATATAGCATGTGTGTGTACTGACAGAGCAAATGTGTGAAAGAAAGTACAAAAGGCACTCTAAGTAAGCAAACAATCACAAGCAAGGCAAACAAATAAACATATGAAACCAAAGCCTTAAGAAACAAGCAAAACAGACTAACCTAAAACCTGGAATCTACTATCCCCAGCAGAGTTGCCAGTTTTTGTGACCGTGCCCCCGGCCCAGGGCCGATCTGACGCGGAGTCGCGCCAAGGGGTGGAGGCCACAACCATTCCAAGATGGCGAGGGCGCGAGATGGGATGGAAACAAAAAGAAAAGGGAGTCGCCACCTAGTCTTTTAAGGGAAAGACGAGGAAAACAACAAACAAATCACAAAAAGTGAATGAGTGAGATGCAAACATGGAGGCCAAATGTCTGTTAACCAGAGGATGGGTAAGGTTTCCTATTACGCACGGGGAAGGTGTTAGGCACCCTCGTTCGCCTGAGAAACTTGGTCTTTCTTGCCTAATTCACTTGCTAGAGGTTAAATGATTGTTTGCTATGCCTAGATTGTGTTCTAATCATGCTGATATGAATGCCAAGACAAGACTGGATGGATCTGCAAGAGGATGTACAAAAATTGCAGAGAAATCCACATTAATTGACAAAATCACAGAAAATCACATGAAATGACAATGTTTTTGTAAAGAACGCCTCGGAAAACCATGTTGATGTCAAAAGGATAATAAGTCGAGTCAACCCGTGTTCTCGGAATCATGGAAAAAGTCGTAAAAATCAAAAAGGGGAAAAATAATCCATGATGGGGTCAAATGTCGGCTCGCAGGCCTGTTAATGTACGCCCTCGGGCAATGAAATCTAAATCAAATCAAAAAGTCTGAAATGTAGGATTAAAGCAAATCAAATCGGATATTAGATAAAAAACTCTAAAGACAATGGGAAGAAAGAAATTCACTAAAAAAATGCATGGGATGCTGGCTCGTTAAATACAAATGTGAGGACAAAGGATAAGGAATGCATGAATAAGTGCCTAAATGTGCAAAAACTCTAAAGAATGACTTAGACATGAACAATGCAAGACTGAGGGCAAAGACTGAGATGCATGCTCATGAATTGTAGGCACAGGGGCAATTTAGTCATTTCCCCGGCCAGATGTGATAAATGCTTGTATAGGAGTGATGCATGGCCTAAAATGTGTGTCAAATGCTTAAAAGATGTTATTTGCAAGAAAGATGGTGGAGAAAATCGAAAAAATGATGTAAATACAATAAAGGACAAACATAGGGGCCAAAATGCAAAATTCACAGAGAGGAATGAGAAACTGAATGAAAAACATGTTCATGACCCTTATTCTAACATACAAATGATGGGTCCAATGTCAATGTGACATAGGGATGTAAAAGTTGCACTTAGATAATTTCCTGAAAGGTTAGGGTATAAAGTGCAAAATTCACACATGAGTGCAAATGTGACTAAAATGTGAAATCAGATGTTCATTTATATTTCAAACAGGGTTTTTTTTGATAAAAACTTTATTCAAATGGTGATTTTACATGTACATCTGATCAATAAATGTGAAACATATTAAAATGTGATTTAAAATGCAATAAAAACAATCATTAATGATTTTTAAAAAACTTCAGGAACCCAAATATAAATTTTCCTATTTAGAAACATTATTGATTAAGTTCAGGGACTGATTTGCAAAATTTCAGGACCTAAATGTGATAAAAAACAAGTTTTTTACATGATCAGTGTAATTATGGATAACTTTAAGGTCTAAAATGCAAATTGTTCAAAGGATACTCTTTTGAAAGAAATCTAGAGGCAGAATGCAAAATCTCAGGACTTAAATGTAAAGAAAACATGATCTCAAGGGTTTAAGTGTGATAAAACATGCATGAATAGGACTGAAATGCAATTAAAATTTAAAAAGGGAAAAATATGTAATTTTTACAATACAATTTTAAAACAAAGAAACCCAGGGGTCACAAAATAAATGTTCAGGACTCATTTGCAAATAAAACATAAATATAGGGGTCAAACTGTGAAGAAACAAACATACATGGGATTAAAAATGAAATTAAAAATTAAACATGACAAAACATGCAATATTTACAAAAATAATGAAAGAATGAAACTTATTTAAATCTTTAAGGGCTTAAACACAAAACTACAGGACCTAAAAGTAATAAAAAAGGACTTAGATGTAAGAAAGGACCTAGATGTACGGGAAAAAGACCTGGATGCAAGAAAAAAGTACCTAAACGAAATTCCAGGGACCTATATGTAATGATAATTAGGACCTATGTGTAATTATTAAAAAACTAAAAAACAAATGATTAAAATAGGCTATTCGAAGATCGTCGGCGACCCCTCTCCGGCGAGCTTCCGACAGCGCAGCAATGGCGGGAAAGCGGTGGCAGTGGTCGGAGGAGCTTGGGGATACCACAACGAGCTCCTCCGTGGCTGTCGGCTCGACTAGGGAGGCCTAAGAGGCCTCCCCCAACTCGAGCTCTGGCGTGCGGCGGTTGACACCAGAGAAGATGACCGCATGGCTGCCCTTGGGATGGCACGGTGGCGTGTGGGGAAGCTTCACTGCGGTACGATGGGTGCTCCGGAGGGGTCGTTAGAGGCTGGGGTGGCCTAGCGAGCTCTCCCCACCTCGCGCATTGGCGATGGGTGTAGCGGCGACGGCGGCGGTCTTCTAGTGGTTGGAGCGACGTCGGGCATGCATGGGGATGTTCGTGGCGATGCAGCGGAGCTCCTGGGCATGGTCACCAACGGCGAGGACCTCCGGAGGCTTCCAGCGACTTCACGGTGGCGATCGTCGGAGCAGAGCAGCAGCGATGGTGGCGAATGATGTGGACGCCTGGGAGGCTCCTCCAGACCTGAGGGAGAGGAGGGTGGAGGAAGGAAGAGGAGGGGAGGTGGCCTAGGAGGCTCGAGGCCTCGCCAGTGGTGGTGAACCCACCACCGGATGTAGGGGGAGGCGGTGTAGAGTGGTGGTTTTTAGCGACGCTGAGCCCAGGTGGCTATAAGTTGGTTGGTCGATGCTAAATGGGGGGGAATTACCTATGTGAGGCGTCTGTCTTCTCCGATAAGCAAAAGCGGCACTCCTTGGGTCGATGCTCCGGCGACGGTGGCTGGTTCCCTGGGACGCAGAAACGAGGAGGAGGAGGTCTCTGACTTGGGGAATTGGCTGGGTTTCTCCGAGGATTCGAGGGGTGCTCTCTGGTTCTCTCCTATCTCCGGCGATCTCAGTTTTGGTTTCTCCTCTCCACCCTCTCAAGTTCTAATCAGATCTGGTCCCCTTTTTTGGTGGTTTCTCGAGCTTCTTAAGGGGATGGATGGCACGAGGGGATCGTGGGTGGTGGCTGCAGTTGTAGTTTCATGGGAAGGGGGAGTGGGGAGATCGTGATCAGTTGGGTGGAGGAAGAAGACTGTAGATTTATTTTTCCTCCTCCCTAAGTTTCTAATTGATGTGGGACTAAAGGGATATTGGGCTAAATGGGCTGATTTATGGGCTTTTGGTTTTGTTTATGTTGTTTCAGTTTTTTTGTTGTTTTAGGTTTTTAGGGTTTTGTTTTAGGATTTTAGTTTTACTTTAAGTTATTGATTTTGTTTTGGTGATTTTATTGAAATTTTGATTTTGTGATTTTCAAGTTTAACTATTTTTAAATTAGCGTTTTTAGGAGTTTGAGTTTAATTACATGATATTTGAAGTTAGTTCCTTTTGGGATTAATTAAATGATTTAGAGTTTTAGGATTTTAATCATTTTAGGTTTTTTGTGATTTAATTAATTTAAGGTTTTTTTTATTTAATTAATTTGGGTTTTTCTTGTGATTTAATTTGTTGGTTTAAAGTTGGGATTTTCAGGATTTTAATTATTTTAGGGGTTTTAGGTTTTTTTTTATTTTAATTAGAGTTTTTAGTTTAAATTAAGGTTTTGGGTTTTAATTAAAGTTTTTGGGTTTTAATTGGAATTTTTGGTTTTAATTTAATTTTTTAGATTTTGAACATGGTTTTTAATTTAATTAGGATTTTTTGGATTTTAATTAAAGTGTTGAGTTTGAATTATGGTTTTTAGAATTTTGAGTTGAAATTTGTGTTTTTTGGATTTTAATTAAAGTTTTGGGTTCAAATTACGGTTTTTTAACTTAATTAAATGACTTTAGGGTTTTTTGAGTTTAATTTAGGTTTTCCTTGAAATTAAATGTATTAAAGTGGTTTTAAAAATGGATTTTATTTGGTTTTGATTTTAATTAAGGTTTTCACTTGATTAATTTGGATTTTAAATGTTTTTAAGTGGATTTTGCTTGATTTTGATTTTAATTAGGGTTTTCACTTTGATTAATTTAGATTTTAAATGTTTTAAAGTGGATTTTGGTTGATTTTGATTTTAATTAGGGTTTTACTTAATTAATTAGAGTTTCAAATGTTTTTAGGTTGATTTAAGTGGGTTTTGTTTAATTTTGGTTTTAATTAGTGGTTTTTGCTTGGATTAAGTTAGTGTGGCCTTGTGTGGGCTTGTGTGGGCTTGAGTGGGCCTACTGGGCTTGTCTGGACTTTTTGTGGATCTAGGGTTTTGATGGAGTTAGGGTTTAAGGGTGGTGGTTGCAACCAGAGCATCTTCTAGAGGAGCCTACTACCAAGTGACTACAAAATCATGGTGTCTTCAGAAATATTGCAGTGTGACCCTTGTACTTCTTTATTAATGTTTTCTAGGCTTTAAAATTTGATATAAACCCTCTAAGTTACTTTGTATACATTTTAAGTCTAATATTTTGCGTCAAAAACCCTAAGCTTTATTAAAACTATTCTGAATGCATAATCTTCTGGCACAATTGCAAGTTAAACCTTGGATATTCAAATATTTACTCAAATGTGTTCAAAAATTGCATTTTAAATCTTGAACTTTATTAGTTTCACACTGGAAGCATATTTTCTAGGGTAAAATTACAGAATAGTCGCTGAACTTCCTGTTTTCAAACAAACTCTTTATATTGCACCTTTAACCCTGAATTTCTTCAGTATTCCATTAAATAAAAGTTTTACTAACAAAATTGCATATTGAACCCTAGGAATCCAGATTTTGACCAAAATGCATTGTTTTGCACATTTGACCCCTAAATTCTTTCAAATTGCATAAAGAATGTTTTTTCAAGTATTTTTTCTGATTTAGCGTCATAATTTTCGGCATTCATTCAGGATATGTAAATTTTGCAGAAAAACCCCTAGAATTTAAATTTTAATATCACACATGCATTTTATACATTTTATTACCTTTTTTCTTGCATATTTTCTCATGCCATCTTTCTTGCATCATGCACACACTTCAAACTCATTTCAAACTTGGTTTTCACATTGTTTCTTGGATTTCTTCTGACTTTCACGATTCTAATTTGATTTGAATTTCCATCGCCCAAGGGCATACATTAACCGGCTTAACAATGCCGACATTTTCCTAAATGAGGATTAGTTTCTCTTTTTTGACTTTCCCGAATTTCTCGAGTTTCCACTGATTTAGGTGACGCTTTCCGAGTATTCCCAATTTTCACGATTTTCCTCATCGCCTACGGGCGTACAACAAAGTGACATTTGCAATGCCTACATTGTCCCTTGGGCTATCATTTTTTTTTCTTTTATTCATTTCTTCTATTTGATTTGCCATGTTTTCATAGTCATTTTAAGCATGTGCATTCAGATAAGATAAGCACACACACCATAGACCATTAGCAAGCTAGAAACCTTGAGAGACCGAGTTCTTCGGGCGCATGATGGTGGCTAACCCCTTCCCCATGCGTAACAAAAATCCTTACCCTTTCTCTAGCCTACATTTATTTATGTACTACATCCATTAGGCATGGAGCATGCATATGTTTTCTTCGCCTTGATTTCTTTTGGTTTTTCCTTTGTGTTTGGTTTTCCTCGTCTTTCCATTAAAATACTAGGTGACGACTCCTTTCCTTATCCTTTTCTTATCTTTCCTTTGTATTTTCGAGCCCAGTCTTCTTTTCCGAATTCACCATCTTCGCTGTGATCGTATTAGGACTCCTCGTGTGCTTCCACACACCTAGGAGAGCCATGTAGTGTTCCACCGACATGGTCACACCATGTGTATGGAGAGTAATATGAGGTCTTCACCGATCATCAAAGTTTGAAGCATATCTTTACTTAAAGGGACATCAACTTAAGGTAGCGTAGATGGGTGGAGTATTTGAAGGACTATCATTATAGTTAGTCCTACCAACTTGAGAAGGCTAATGTGGTTGTCGATGCCCTGAGTCGACAAACTCACGTGATGGTGAGTCTAATGGTCAAGGAGTGGAACATGTTGGAAGATCTAGTGGGTTACAGGCCTAGAAGACAAGCTAGGAGAATGATTGGTACCTGGGTGGCCAACCTGTCTATTAACCCCAAGTTAGTGGAGTTCATTGTCACTTGTCAATAGTCGGATCCTTTTGTTTAGGCTATCTTTGAGATGTTGGAGGCTGGTAGACGGCTCATTTCTCTATTGGGTTATATGGAGAGATGAGATATGATTTGCGCTTTTATGTGCCCCAGCATGAGGATGCTAGGTAGAGAATGCTAGATGTTGAAGAGGAACTTTTGGTGGCCATTCACCCTAGGAACACAAGGATGTACTTGATTTGAAGTGGAACTTTTAGTGGCTTGGCGTGAAGAGAGATGTTGTTCACCACATGGCAAGGTGTATAACTTACTAGATAGTCAAGGTAGAGCACTAAAGACCTGGTGTGACCATGCTGGTGGAACCCTACACGACTCCAAGGTGCGTGGAAACACACGAGGAGCCCCGATATGGTCAAGGTGAAGATGGTGAATCCTGAGAAGGAGACTTTATTCAGAAACACCAAGGAAAGATAAGAAAAAGATAAGGAAAAAGAGTCGCCACCTAGTCTTTTAATGGAAAGACGAGGAAAACCAAACACAAATGAAAACCTTAAGAAATCAAGGCAAAGAAAATACATGTTTGCTTCGTTCCCAATGGATGTAGTGCACAAATCAATGTGGGTCAGAGAAAGGGTAAGGATTCTTGTTACGCATTGGGAAGGTATTAGGCACCCCTATGTGCCTGATGAAATCAGTCTTTCTAGGTTTTTTACTTGCTAATGATCTAATGTGTGTTTGCATGTCTATCTTGAATGCACATGCCTAAGATGAATGCTGAAATATGCCAAATCGAAGAGTAGAAAAGAAATAATAAGGAAAATAATCCGAGGGACAATGTAGGCATTGAAAATGCCAAGTTACTGTACGCTCTTGGGTGATGAGGAAAATTGTGAAAATCAGGAATACTCAGAAAGCGTTATAGAAATCCGAGAAAATCAAATGAGAGAGAATAATCCTCATTCTGGTCAATGTCGGCATTGTCAAGCCTGTTAATGTACGCCCTCGGGCGATGAAAATCCAAGTCAAATCAAAATCATGAAAATTAGAAGAAATCTGAGAAATAATGTGAAAACAAAGTTTGAAATAGGTTCAAAATGCATGCATGATGCAAGAAAGTAAGCGTGAGAATATATGCATGAAAAAATGTAACAAAATGTACAAAAAGAAAGTAGGGGTGAAATAAGTAAATTTCTAGGGGCCTTTGTGCAAAAATTACATGTCTTGAGTAAACACTGAAGTTTCCATTGTTATATCAGCAAATATGTTTAAGAAAATACATTTTATGCAATTTTAAAGATGTTGGGGGTTAAATGTGCAAAACTGTGCATTTTTGGTAAAATCATGATTCTTGGAGTCCAATCTGCAATTTTACCAGCAAAACATGTGCTCAGTGTAATTTTGAAGAAATTCAGGGTCAAAAGTGCAAAATAGTGGACTCATGATTGAAAATATGAGCTTTCAGGGATTGGTTTGCAAACATGCCTTAAAAATATGCATTCAGTGTAAATTCAGTGAAGTTCAAGGTTTAAAATGCAATTCTATGCACGTTTGAGTAAAAATTTGAATCTCCAGGGTTTAGTTTGCAATTGTGCCAGAAAATCATGCATGTAGAACAATTTTGATGAAGTTTAGGGTTTTTTAAGCAAATTATGGACATAAGATGAGTGAAAACTAATTCAAAGGATTTTATGTCAAAAATTAAAGCCTGGAAAATATTAACAAAAATTTACAAGGGTCACACTGCAATTTTACAAAACGAAACATTATTAAAATGGTTAAAAACTAATGCAGGGACTTAGAAGCAAAATAAAAGGACCTGGTTGCAAACAAAATAAAAGAAATAGAGTTTGTTTAAAACGAGGAATGACGACCGTCGACGATGGAACCTCACCATCGATGACCATCTGGGATGCCTTTTAAGGCCTCCCTAGTGCCTGATCTGGCATCCAAACCCATTGTGAGAAAGTGGGAAGAAAAAACGGGAGATCCATTGGCTTAGATGGGACGTTGAACAGTCTAGGTCTCCTCCCTACCACACTTGCTGGCGTTGTGACTCCGGTGACCGTGATAGGGAAGAAAGGGCCACTAGAGGCGCTAAAACGGTGAACCAAGGCTCCAGGAGGGTTGAGGACACGAAGAGGAGCATTTCCCATCGCTCAGAGGCAAGAACGACATTGATTCTTCTCCTTCTGATCATGCACTATGACGACTCCGGCATCAATGGCTGCAAGATGCGATCAGGCTTCGATGTTGTGTCTTATGGGCTGCAGAGTGCAAGAGAAGAGTAGGGGAACATATCCCGAGGGTTGGAGAGGTCATGTGTGGAGGGAGGCGCCTAGTCGACCCCTTCCAGGGGTCGTCTTCTCCGACGACGGCGAAGCTACATCCGGTGACTCTTCTCCTGCAGCATCCAGAGTGAGGGAGACGCTTCTAGGGTGGATGAGGAGCAAGAAGGGAACAAGTCCAACTCAACTACACACACCAAGGAACGAATCACTCACTGGATTCATGCCCCCACCACCCCTGCTAGAGAATCTGGTCTAGTGTCCCAAAAAAATCTCTGATTCTGGCCAAGGAAGCTGCCTGGCCTTACTGGAATCAACTTAGGATGATTGAGGAGGTCCTAATGAACTGAAATTGAAAGAAATTGAGCTAGGATCGAGGCTTACCTGAGCTTGTAGTGAAGGAAGTCGTCCGAACTCGCTGGAGCACACCTGAGAGGTGGCCGGAGCTGGCTTGAACTCTGATTTTTCTCTTCTCTGAGCTTCCTCTCTGACTTGAGCATCCTTTGGTTCCTGTGGTTGGAACAATTCTCCTTCACTGCTCTCCTCTCAAAACTTTCAAGTTTTTTTCTCTCCTTTCCCCCCTTTTTTTTCTCTTGCAATGGCTAGGTAGTTTGTTATGGGTTATTATGGCCAGTTAGAGGTTGTTATGGTGGAGTGGGAAGTGGTTAGGGTTGTTATAGTGGAGTGGGAAGTGGTTAGGGTTGTTAGAGATTGTTATAGGTTGTTAGAGGTTCTTATGGTGGAGTGGGAAGTGGTTAGGGTTGTTATAGTTTGTTAGGGTTTTGGATTAGGATTTTGGGTTAGGTTTAGGGTTTTAGGCTAGGGTTTTCTAAGCCTTGGGTTTTGGACTAGGGTTTAGGCGAGCTTAGGGTTTTGGATTTAGGGTTAGGTCTAGGGTACTTGACTAGGGTTTAGGCTAGCTTATGGTTTTGGATTTAGGATTTTGGGTTAGGTTTAGGGTTTTAGGCTAGGGTTTTCTAAGCCTTGGGTTTTGGACTAGGGTTTAGGCGAGCTTAGGGTTTTGGATTTAGGGTTAGGTCTAGGGTACTTGACTAGGGTTTAGGCTAGCTTATGGTTTTGGATTTAGGATTTTGGGTTAGGTTTAGGGTTTTAGGCTAGGGTTTTCTAAGCCTTGGGTTTTGGACTAGGGTTTAGGCGAGCTTAGGGTTTTGGATTTAGGGTTAGGTCTAGGGTACTTGACTAGGGTTTAGGCTAGCTTATGGTTTTGGATTTAGGATTTTGGGTTAGGTTTAGGGTTTTAGGCTAGGGTTTTCTAAGCCTTGGGTTTTGGACTAGGGTTTAGGCGAGCTTAGGGTTTTGGATTTAGGGTTAGGTCTAGGGTACTTGACTAGGGTTTAGGCTAGCTTATGGTTTT
>JAMKQA010057665.1:0-10479 GCA_024699735.1 Posidonia australis
TCCCAATCATATCCATATTTTTCCACAATTTCCATGCATTTATCACGATTTTATGCATAAAAACCTACATTAAACCCAAAACAGGGCAAAAGAGGAGAGGAGGTCGCGTACCTTGCTCAGGCAACCAGCGACCCTTACCCCTCTCCGGCAAGCCTCCACGAGCTCCGACGAGACGTCCGGATGGCTCAGCTCACCGCCTCCTCCCGCGATCGCGTGCTTCTCAGCCCCCTTTCTTCCCTTCTCTCCTCACTGCGCAACACACCTCCTTCCGCTCCGCCACCGCCTCCCCCTCTTATCTCCATCCTCCACCACAAGATGCCGGCCACCCATCCCGTCGGACGAGATGGGGAGGCACGGGCCTCCGTCAGTGGTGTCACGGGAGGGAGAAGAGGAAGAAGAAAACAGGGGAGATGCGGAAGGTGGGGTTCGCGGAAAAGAAAGAAAAAGGAAAGAAAAGAAAAGAGAAAGAAATGGCACGCAAACTAAGACAGCTGTGCATCTTCCAATCGGACTCCAAATGAGTCCCAAATCACAACCAAATGCACAGAAAACCACCCACAACTACACACAACCAAGAAACAACAGATTATCCATTAATAAATCATTAAACACAATATTACAAATAATACATGATTTATTAAATAAAAATGGATAATCAGGCCCTGATGTTACAGGTGGTCATGAAGACCACCGTCAATTACAGTCAAAGGAGAAGAGAAAACGGTCGTGGTTTAATTGAAATGATTCGCTAGAGTAATTGGTTGGCGTAAATTAAGGAGCGGTTATTGAGAGTGGAAGGAGTTGGAGACGTAAAGGCTTCACTATAAATTGATAGGAAATCAAAAGAAGAAATCATCGAGCAATAGTATATCTTGCTTCTTGGTTTTTCTCTACCTCTTCGGAGCCCCCATCCGACGATCAACACTAATTGCCTTGTACGGATTACAAAGAGCATCAAATGAACAATGCAAGGGATTAAAAATTTGTAAACTTAGGCTATGAATTTACTTACTATTGAACTTGGTGGCATGTGGAACACAACATCTCATCCAATTTGAAACACAAATATACCTTCTCCAAAGTTGAGAAGATCTGTAATGTAATGACTCTAAGGAACCAGAAATTACCACATTTACAATATTAATTAACAACTTAATATCATATTGACAAGCAAAATATCAAAAAACAAAGTTAGGCACTTGTCTACAGCCTACCCTTGCATCAAAGAATCGATCTCTTGTCATGAGATGGAGAAAATATTACTTAACATTCGTGATCCTCACAATCTGTAAATTTTATTAGTAGGTTTAGAGGACATCTTGGCTGTCATGTTATCCAAACGAGAAAGTGTATTATCTCTGTTTTGTAAGAATAGACTTGTATCAGAAAATACAGGAATTAATCGGAGTAGTACTAATATATCTCTGTAGTTAGATTTTGACTTCTACAAATGTGCATGTATTTAATGAAATCAACATCAAAATAGTGAAAATAAAAGAAATAATTCATAGTTTAATAATCAGACGATCAATGTTCAATTAAAAACTAAAATTTAGTTCATCTATGATAAATTCAAATTAGAATTAAAAAAAAAAAACTTACAGTACCATATCAACATTTGTTTGTATAGCAAGTACCGACTTAATGTGCAGTTGACTCATTCTTGATTAAGTGGTACAAATGTGTAGCTGCTTTAGTTTTAAGAAGAGTGAAATATACTTACCAAGTTGTTCAATTTCAGATACATATTCAAGTGTCATCTATTAATAAACTTACCAGCTGAAAAAGTAGTCAAAACAATGAAAAGAAAATTCAATCAAAGTTAACAATGAAAAAGAATATAAATTAAGCCAAATAAGCAAATGAATGTTGTCCTCTCATTGCCTTGATTAATCCAAATAATAGAAATGAAAAAAATAATAGTCTCTGTGATTGATCGAGAGATCGAGCTCTACATTTACATGAGTCTATAATTACTAACTCAAGTTAAAATCAATGTTTAAAATTACTTACAAGACATAATTAATGCCGAGTCTATTAATCAACTACTTTGTGAATCCAACATAACCTTACAGGGTCTTGGGCGATGAAACCACCATGAGCTTCCTTCTGATCTCTGAAAAATGCCTTGGCAATAATGGTTTGGTCAGAATATATGCCATCTGCAGGTCTCTTATTGAAAATATTTTACATATAGTTCTTTAGAAGAGCCATCTTAATTTATTTGACTAGATGGAAAGCTACTTAGAAGTATTACATCCTCTAGTGGAAAACTTGGATAGCACTAAGATATATGGTTCCTAATTATCACACCATATAATTGGGGCTTTTGGTTGTATGGCATGCAAAAAATGGCAAAAATGGAAAAGAAATCTCTTTGTGACTTTGAAATCTCTTTCTGATCTCTGAAAAATGCCGTTGTCTACTTGTGTGTTACATCCGGATGTTATTGTCTTCACTCAACAACAATCCTACAAGTGCAAAGAGGACTTTTGACCCGAACATTTCTGCATGTGCAAAGAGGGTACCATAGGCTTTTGTAATTCATGGGTGAATCAAGCCGCCTCTGTTGGAGGTCATACAAATGAGACTGCCACCTCATCCAGCAGTAAAGAGATGGAATAGACGGTTGCATGGTTGTCAAGGTATTTGAGTTTTCTAGAGAAGAATGGTAGGTTTCCTCTGATCAACATACATTTTTCTCTGAAACATGTTTCCTCTCTGGTGACCAACTGAAGTGGTATCTTTTATGATAATGTTAACCTACATTCTTAACACTAGTTGTAAATACTTTTTGGTGTATATAAAAAGAATATTTGATAAAAACTTAGCTTGTAGAAGAATGTTAGGTTTCCCACAAAACAAGAGGAAGTCTCCATAAAATTTGCTTGTGTATAGCTTTGATCAAACTGTTCAACATACATTTTTCTCTGAAACGTATTTACGCTTTATTTCTCAACAGAATTCTTCCGAACCACATGCTATTGATTTTGTTTTTTGTAGCTAGAATGTATTCAGAGACATCATAACTATTGAACTTCTACAATCAGCACAAGTTTGAGGAATAGGCTAATATTAAATTGATCTTCTCTTTAGACCCAAATGGTATTCCTTATCCTCATGGCTTTACAGGTCAAATATTAAATTGATGAATCAAAACTGTACAAAAATGTGCATATAAATATACTGCCCAAATTTTGTTAATCTAACAAGTGCACAAATATGAAACAGTAGAAATATGATAAGAATTGATTTTCATATTCATTCACTAGTTGATTGGGCAAGTTCAATGCATGTCTTGAGATAAGTTAAAAATGGATACTAACAACATGGACATGACATGGCATGAACATGGACACTGGTGACAGGCATACAACAAACTGTGACGGTTGTAAGTTGTGACCTGCCTACAACCACTGAAGTTGTAAGTTGTGACGGTTGTAAGTTTTTGAGGATATTTTGTTCTAAATCATCTAAAATTGTAACTTAAATTAGTTCAAGTGGTGTAGGAAAATTCATTACATCTCAAATCATTAGAAGGTGATTTTTTTAAATAAATTCAAAATTGATGAGTCGATATCAATTACTTAATTAAATAATTAAGATAAATTACTTACTACTATTATCTTAATTTTCAACTTACTACATTAAGATAGCATTTAGTAAAGCTTTTTCACACAATGTTTATTAAAATGTCCATATTACCACTCATAATATTATTAGCTTTGTAATTTGTAGAAGTCCATGTAATTACCTGTGGCTTGTGGGTGTATTTTGCTATGTAACAGGTTGAATGCTTAATGTCAGAAAAAGCATGGAGCATAAGCAACAACTTATGAGTGATGCATTTGGGTATGTAGTTAATGGACAGGCACTCATAAATTTGGCTGGATAAATACGTTTAATGTATACTTGTCACTAGGATAAAAGGAATTGTTCTCGTGAAGGAGTTGTGAGGAAGGAGTCGGTTAGAGATGTGAGGAAGGAAATAAGATTTTGTTGAGATGAAGGATTTATTTGGTTTTCTTAATGGTAAAAAAAAAAGATGTCATAAGATGTGATTATTTTCAAATATTGGTGATATGATGAGGACAATATTGAAAAATAAATACAATACGAGTGAACGTTTTCAATAAAGCTCTCAAATGTAGTTTTTTTTTTTTTGACATTTTATGTACAATTTATGTAACTAAAAAAACTAGCATTTGAGAATAAAGTCGCATTTTTTTAACGTTTGGTAGAACTTTAAATGAAATAATCACTTTTTTGGATAAGCTGCAACAAATAAACTTTACTAAACATTGCCTTAAGGTTTAAAGTCCATCAATTTACCATCCAAAGTTTGTTTGTTTAACAATAGCCCATTATGTCCCACTCACGACAGTTACTGGTTTGCCCAAGAAGATTGTAGATATCACATCTAGTGCAGGTATGAAGAAAATTTCAGAAATAGAACTAAAAAGGAGGTGAATGTCGTTAATTGATCCTTCTTCAATGTACTTAGAAGAGGAGGTTATTGACCATTCTTTTATGTCATTCTTTCATTTGTAGTTAAGGGTATATTTGGGGTACGTTCTTTATTTTGAACTTTTGAATTTTGTATACCAATTTTTATGTTAAAATCTACAACATTTATTAGAAATAGGATTGTGGGAGCTTCTCCCATAAGTCCATAAGTATCCATTTTATGTGAGAGCATACAAATTAAGATTATTTTATCTTTTGTGATGATTTGGCAAATATAACTTGTTTGACATTTTTACATCATTATTACAACTTCTAGTATTTATATTAATTCTTTCACTAGAAATTTGTAAAATCAAAAAAATGACATATGAGGAGCTCCCAAAAGCTCCTAGAAGGGATCAGAAAGTGTTGTTTTCCTTCTTCCAGTCTAAAGCTTAGAAAACTATCATGCTTGAGAAATTGACATATATAAAGGAATAATAATAATGAAAGAAATAATTAAATATATTATTCCAATCAAGTGGTTGATTTTCTCCTACTTGAGCGGGTTTCTCTCTACCTATGGGTGGATATATATCTTGGTTATGTTCCAATTTCTAAAAAAAATCAACTATATGTTTTAAGCTATAAATTGTCTTAAGATATTCTGTATGTTTTAAAAAACCAAGATGACGAGATAACCTATATCCTCAAAATAGCTATGGGAGATCAAAACGATTCTATTCTTCTGTCGTCTGACACCGTGATGGTGATGTAACCCAAGAAAGAGGAGGAGGCAACGACGGTAGGAGTGCCGTTGAGAGGGTTGGATGTGCTCAAGGCCTTGCGAAAGGCTGCAGGTCAGAAGGGAAGCAGCAGTGGGCGAAAAGGAAATTGATGTGGAGGTGGTGCAAGAAGTGGTGGTCCTTGAGAGCATCTTCTTTGTACTGGTCATAGATCTGTCTCTTCTGTGTGTTTTTTTTTTAATGATTAGGGGTCATGGTTGTTGGAACCACCGATAAAAATAGGGAAAAAGAGAAACCAATGGAATGGTAGTGGTGGTGGTGGAGGCGTTCTGTATTTATAACTGTTTTATTTTTGTTATCAGTTTAGTAATACTAAATTGAAAACATCATACTAAACAATATTACTTTTTGGAAAAAAATGGTATTACTCATGATGCGAATCTCAACTTAGTTACATATGTAGTGGCACAAGCAAACATGAGACAATGCATCCCAATAATCCAGTCAAAAGTTACTGATAATAATAATCGTAACAATAAAAAGAGATAAATTGTGAAATCATAATACGATTCTATTACAAAACAATTCAATTCATGCTATACTGATGTGGAACAATAAAACTGTAATACGATTTCTTAACAGAAAATAGTTACACTCCTTATGAAACAGTAATAATCTGTAATACTATTAAAACAGTATAACTCTTCTCATGATTTGTAATACATTCTGAGCTAGATCTATTACGGGTATGATAGATATTTTCAATCTAATACATTCTCTATATATAGAAAAATAAAGTATTGTATATATAGCAGATATTTTCAATCTAATTCATTCAATCAATATTAAGAAAACTACTAATTAAGATTTATATTTCAAAATCATGATAGTTTCGTGGCATTTCAAATCCACGTAACCAACACTTATAAATTCAAATTAGTATCCTTCCAAATAAATCCACGTAACTACCAAAAAAAATCTCAAATTTTAAAATTGCCTCAAATTTTGACATTACATATTGTGACCATGCCAATGGAACCCCTAGGCGCGGTTCACCAACCTACTCCGGTGTGCGGAAACACACGGTGAGATCCGAGATGGTCACAGCGAAAATGGTGAATCCAGGAGAAGAGATAGGACCCAGAAACACCAAGGGAAGCAAAAGGATAAGAAAGGAGTCGCCACCTAGTCTTTTAATGGAAAGACGAGGAAAACCAAGAAGAATCTCAAGAAAATCGAGAAACAGAACAAGATGCTGAATGAATGCGTGCTCCGTGCCAAATGGATAATGCAAGATGAATGCGGGCCAGAGAAAGGGTAAGGATTCTGGTTATGCATGGGGAAGGGGTTAGGCACCCCCATGCGTCAGAGAAAACTCGGTCTTTCTAGGCTTCCTACTGTCTATGGTCTGCTGAATGCGTGCTTGCTTATTCTATATGCTTATGCAAAAATGTGACTGAAAACATGCCAAGTGAAAGCCAGGAAAAAGAAATCAAGGAAAAAAGTTAATCCGAGAGTCAGATGTAGGCATTGGCAATGCCGCGTTGCTGTACGCCCTTGGGCGATGAGGAAAACCGTGAAAATTGGGAAATTCTCGGAAAGCGTATCTCAAAATAGCGGAAAAGCGGGATAAATCTGAGAAAATCAAAAAGGGGAAAATAATCCTCATTTCGGGACCATGTCGGCTTTGCAAGCCTTTTGTTGTACGCCCTCGGGCGATAGAAAACCAAAACAAGTGGAAACTGCGGAAAACCGAGGAAAACCCAGAAAACAAGGAGAAGACTAAGCTCGGAACATAGCTAGAAAGCGTGCACCAAGCAAGGAAGAAAAGACGGAAAAAACCGTGCAAAAAGATGTGAAAAGTATGCAAAATGCAAGTGTAAGTGCACATCTGAAGAATGCAGGGGGTTTTATGCAAAAAACCCAAATCTAAGGAAAGTTGAAGTTCAGAAGCCCAAATCCTCAAAAATATGTAGGAAAATACATTCCATGCATGTATGAAGAATTCTGTAGTCAAATGTGCATCCCTAGTCTAAGGAAGCTCTCTAGGGGTCTGAATGCAATTTACCCACTAATGCATGTATGTAAATCAATTCAGCACAAAATCAGGGTAAAAATGCAATAAAATGTCTCAGAAATGATCTAGGAAGTTTCAAGGGAAAAATGGTCATTTCACCCCTAAAAACAGGCAATCAGAACAAAATCAATGAAGTTCAGGGGCTAAACTGCAAATAACCCAGCAAACAAAGCATTCCAGGATGTTCTGAAGAAATTCAGGGGTAAAAGTGTAATTTTCACTGAGATTAAAACATACAGAAGAAATTCAATGAAAAAGGAGGGTTAAAATGCAATTTACCCAAGAAAATATGCTTCTAGAAAGTTTTAAAACAAATTCAGGGAGTTCCATGCAATTTTCACATCAAAACAGGCTCTCTAGATGCTTTCTGTAAAACACAAGGGCTCAAATGCAATTAAACCAGCAAAATTGTGCATTCAGAAACATTTTTTAAAAATGTATGGGCTTGCATGCAATTTGCATAGAAAAAAATGAACTACTAGAACAATTTTGAGAAAGCTCAAGGTCCTTTATGCAATTTTCACAGAAAAATGAACTTTCAGGAAGTTTTCCAAGGAATCCAGGGTCTTCTATGCAATTTGCCAGAAGCAAAACACATTTAAAAAACTCTGGAGGGCTTTTATTATAGTTTTAAACTCTGAAAACATTACTTAAAAAGTTCAGGGTAAGAAATGCAATATTTTCAGTTAAAACTTTATTCGAAACATTTTAAAAAATTACAGAAGGACCTATATGCAATAAAAGGACCTAAAAGTAATTCTGGAAGGGCTGAAATGTAAGAAAAACATTGATTCTACAGTTTATGAAAAAAACAAATGTTTTATCTTTTTTTTTAAAAGAAAAGGCTAGACGGCCGCCGGCGACGGGGCTCGTCGACGACGACCGCCGGAGGAGCCTAAAAGGGGGCCTCCAGTGGTCTGATATTAGATCAGATTGCACTGGAAGCAAGAGGGCGAAAGGGGAAGGGATCCAATGGAGTGGATCCCCAATCCAACGGTGGGAATGCTCCTCCCACCTCACTCGCCGTCGGGCTACTCCAGTGACGTTCCAGAGGTGGCTGGAGGTGCTCGAGGCGGTGGCGTTGCGATCTGGAGCTTCTGGAAGGTGCGAGGAGGCATCGGGACTACTCCGGAGTGACACAGAGGTTGGTGGAGCGAGGTGGTGGCCTGACCGTCGCCGCCGCGGCTTCCTCCGGCGAGCGGCGTTGCTGGGACGCTCGGGGGCTCGCGGCGTTGATCCAGAGGCTCGAGTGCGCTTGCGGGAGGCTGAGGAGCTATTTCGGAGGCTCGGAGTGGAGCGGGGAGGGCTGGAGCCTCGCGGATAGTTGCCGTGCTCCACCTTCTTCTCCGGCGACGGCGAGATGCAGTGGCTCCGGCAATCTTCAATTGGAGCTCTTCACGGCGATCAGAGGGAGGCCTGGAGAGGGGAAAAGCAACAGCACACTCAGGGGAGAAGGACCTAGGGTTCTAGGACCAAGGATGAGCCTTGAGGCAGTGCCCCCACTAGGTCGCCGAAGATCGACTCCGGCGAGGCTTGGGAGCACAAAACAGCCAGAGGAGACCTCTGGAACTGATCCAGGAAGCAAGCGGGAAGTCCTAGGAGCACTATTTAATGATAATTGAGGTCAGAAAGATGTGTACCTGGTTTGGCAGTGATTTTTCACCTTGCAACTCACCGGAGGTCGTCGGAATCGCTTCTCCCTCTCCACTGCGAGCTCCTCTCTCTTCCTGAAGCTCTCTCTCGCATCCTCCTCTCTTTCTGACCACCTAGAGCTCTATTTATAGCCTAGGAAAGCCATAACAACCATAACAAACTCACAACCTATTCTAACAAACCCAAAACCAACCTAACTAATCCCTAACAAACTCACTAACCACTAACTAACCCACTAACAAACGTACTAATCACTAACCAACTCTAACAAATCTATAACAAACCTAGGGATTGAGAAAGTGGGCTTCATGGGCCTAATGGGCTTCATGGGCTTTGGTCGGGCTTCATGGGCTTGTGGATCCGAATGGGCTCAGATTGAGTTTAATGGGCCTATGTGGGCCTTATGGGTCCGCATGGGCCCAATCAGGGTTGAATGGGTCCAAATGGGATTCCATGAAGTCAAATAGGCCTAAGATAGTCTTATGGGCCCAAATGGATTCATTCAAGGTTTAATGGGCCTAAGTGGGCCTTCATAGGCCCAATTGGGTCTTCATGAATTAAATGGCCTAGGTTAAGTCAAAACTCAGCCACCACATTCCTATCCTGCAAAATTGGGAAAATTGAGGTGTCTACACATATCCACATATTTAGTATTTAAAATTTAGAAGTTTTATAATCCCTAGATATTGTGCAATTAATAAACATGAAACTATCAATCACAATCCAGATTTGAAAACAAAATTATAAATTTATACAATTACACATCCAATTAACACCAGATTTAGTGCATTACAAATGAAGTTATAATAATATTACAATTATTATGAAACTGTTTGACAAATAGTTCCATAAAACAGTATTAATACAATTTTAAATTTCAATTAATCTCACTACTCCATATTACTCTTTTAAAATCAGTATTAAAAAATTTATTTAAAAAGATCCACATCAACATCATTAAGTTTAACTGTCAATTACAATAACTGTCAATTCACTCCCTAAACTGTATTATTTAACTGTCAATTCACTCCTTTAATACAATGCCATCTAAATTACTTTAAATGTAGAACATTTAAACCCATGACATAAACAAGTACACATGGAACTCCTCATCGTAACTTCCCAACATTTAAATTACGTGTAATCCATTAACTTCCCAATTACAATAACTCCTCACCACTTTAAAAGAAAATTGTCCAATTCAAAATAAAAAATTATCAATTTAATTAATTAAAAAAGAAAGTACAAATTTTCTTTATTTACCTTTAGATTTTAATCCAATCATCGTCAAGAATCTTCCCTCAAATTAGCTAATTTGAGAGAGGATGTAACTTAACTCTTGCCTATATAGGGAAAGGATCAGATGAGGACATGTCCTCTTTTTAGTATTTTAAGGACAACACCAAAAAAATACATATTAAGGATTCAAATTCAAAATCCATTCCATAGATCTTGATGCACTTCATTTAGATTAGATATAAACAAAAATTCATGTCATTTCAAAAAATTTTGTTTATAGATCTTGTAAATGACAAATTCAATGGTTTTAAAACAATA
>JAMKQA010057666.1:0-12136 GCA_024699735.1 Posidonia australis
TATGTATATGTATATGTATATGTATATGTATATGTATATGTATATGTATATATATATATATATTTATGTATATGTATATATATATTTATTTATGTATATATATATATGTATATATAAATATGTATATATATATATATATGTATATATAAATATGTATATATATATATACATGTATATAGATATATATATATATATATGTATATATATATATATATGTATATATATATGTATATATATATATTTATGTGTGTGTGTGTGTGTGTGTGTATTGAGTCCTTGATCTATATTTTCAAAATTAATGTGCTCACTGTGTTTAATAGTTAATGTTCGTATGTAATTAGGGTTTCGACATCCACTCAAATCGTTGGTGAATAAACTTAGTATTCTTGACATGGTGTTAAATTTCATAAACACTAGTGGCCCGTCAACAGAAAGAGATGCTTCAAAAACTCCCTACAATTCCTCCTAGGGGAAACACGGAACTACCTGCGACGAAATGCCTCGGACCTAAACACTAGTAGCCGTTGTTGAACGTTAGAGAGACGTTGGACACATTCTTATACCCATGTTTTCCTATAAATAGGCCCTCATTCTTCACCTATGAAGGACGAATACTTCCTATCCCATATAGAGCTTCAAGCTACTCTAGTTTCCAAGCATTCCACTCCAATTTCATTAGAAAAACTCCCAAGGCAAGAGTGCTCCATTTCCATCCATCCACGTAGCCTGAAAGTATTTGAGAAACTATAAAAGAATTGTAATCTTCATCCTTATTGAGTGAGTTCTTCTCCATATTGAGAGAAGGAAGCCGCGATTTTTGCGGAGCTTGGCGAGGATTCGTCAAGAGTGTACGGCAAGATCTTGGCCCGAAACAAGATCAGGTTAGTGAAATTCTTGAGGAGTTCTCGAGAAGTAGACTAAGCTGGGGAGGCTGAACCACTATAAATTTACTTGTGCATATCATTGTCTCTTATCCCTTTCTTTGTATGCTTTAGTTTAGTATCCAAATTCCACAACTTACATGTCATTTACTTAAAAACTTAAAATTTGTTAAATAAACTTTAATATTGCAAATATATTTATTAAATCACTATTCCCCCCTCTAGTAAAGCCTAAAGATCCTAACAAGGGAGTCTCATGCCTCCAAGACCCGACGTCCCTCAGCCTTAGGTATCTCAACCCCCCTACATAGAAAACGAGGAAAATATTTTTCCAAAATGGGCCAACTACCTCTTTGAAAATCATTTTCAAAACCTTTTTGTATCTTTGGAAACTCTTTGAAAACCTCGACAAAAAGGCACATCAGACGTCCAAAGGGACCACCACTGATGGCCCATGATCCTATCTCAAATGGGCAAAACAAACCAATCCAAGTACCCACTTAAAGCACATTTTATAAAAGTCACTGGACTCCTGGTTTGACATGCCGAAATGGGTTCGGTATGTCAAAAATCCCTAGATCGGAAGATCGATTCAGATCGATCGACTGAAATAGGTTAACGGTCAACACTCATGGCCAAAATCGGTATACCAAAAATGGTTCGGTCGATTGAAATCTACTGATTCGGTCAACCGTCCATAATGGAACGACTGAATTTTGACTAGAGGACCAAAACTGACAGCAAAATGGCATACCGAAATGGTTCGATATACCATTTTCTGCAGAAACAGTAAATGGCTTAAAACTCAAACCTTCAAAATCGCCTAAGTGGGACCTTCGATCGGACCCACAAAATAAATACCAAAAATTTCACATAAAACATAACGTGTAGACCCTCGATTCTACTCCAAATCCCAACAAACAAAACCAAAATCCATTCATCATGCTTCAAGATATAAGTTTGCAAAAACAGAAGGGTCAAAAGGACCCAAAACGAAACCACCGTCATAAATCACCATAAATACCTCCATAAACACTCATAAAATCATAGTAAATTCTAGGAAAGTAAATTTACCTAGATTTCATTCAATCCTATCATTTTCTACCAATTTTATGCTTTCTACACTTTGGTTGGAGGTACATACCTGAAAAACACGCTCCAGCGATCCAATTCCAATCTCAGGCATACTCCAGTGACTCCACGCGTCCCCGGCCACTCCACGACCTCAGGAACGCCTCACTGGAGCTCCACACGCCACTGCACACCGCCGCACACTGCCGCACACCCTCGAGCACACTGAACAGGGGGATAGACAGGGGAGGAGATGGGGAGAGACACGAGAGGAAGAGTGAATGGGGGAGGGATGGAGTGAGTGGGGATGGGAGAGTCGAGGGAGAGGGAGAGGAAAATGAAGGGAGGAGAGGAAAAGGAGATGGTGTGCTTGAGAAAGGAGATGGCGGAGCGGGAAAGCGGAGGAGAGAAAGGGTGAGCTGGTCATGCACCAGGCATGCATAGGCTTATAAAGCCATGCAATGCAGTAGCTGAACGCTTGCACATCAGCACATCCTGTCAACCCGCATCCCGTACGAGCACACCAAACCCACACCACCAACTCACTCCTACCAACCGACCCACAAGCGTGGGCACCACATGCACCTACACTTGGCCCCACAAGTAGAGTGCCATAATACATAGTGCCAACCACGCATAGGGATACGCAAACAAAAGCCGGTCCACAAGGCCCAAGCCCACAATTACAAAACCACACAAACAGGCCTCGAAACAGTAACATCTATCAAGGAATAAATTTATTAAAATGTAAATAATAAATTTACAGGTGTTACATCCTAACCACCTTAAAAGAATATTTCGCCTCCGTAATCACTAGTAGGCGAAAAGATACGAGTACTGGGCTAGGATAGCTTTCTCAAATTCCCACGTGGCCTCCTCAACTCCATGATGCTGCCAGCACATCAAGACCAGTGGAATCACCTTGTTCGGCAATACTTGTTCGTTGCAGTCGACAATCTAGACGACATCCTCCACAAATGATAGATCTTCCTGGAGCCCTATTGACTGAACTGGGATCACATGAAATGCGTCAGCCAGGCACATCCTCAGCATGGAGACGTGGAACATGTCGTGCACATACAACATCATTGGTGGCAGATCCAGTCGATAAGCAACCTCACTAATCCTTAGAGTGATCTGGTACGAGCAAATATAGTGAAGACTTAGCTTCCCATGCTTCCCGAACCTCATGACACCCTTGGTCGACGACACCTTCAAGAACACAGTCTCCCACCAGAAATTCCAGAGGTCTCCACCTCTTGTCGGCGTAACTCTTCTGTCGACTCTGTGTAGCCAACAGCCTGCTACGAATCAGATCTACCTTGTCCGCATACAGCTGCACAAGCTTAAGACCAATCAACTAACGCTCGCCCACCTCGCTCCAGCAAACCGACAATCTGCATGGCCTACCATACAAAGCTTCGTACAGCGTTATCCTGATGCTTGAGTGATAACTGTTGATATAGGCGAACTCAATCAACGACAGATGGTCCTCCC
Organism: Posidonia australis; assembly: GCA_024699735.1. Taxonomy (NCBI): domain Eukaryota; kingdom Viridiplantae; phylum Streptophyta; class Magnoliopsida; order Alismatales; family Posidoniaceae; genus Posidonia; species Posidonia australis. The sequence continues at coordinate 3,450 of JAMKQA010057666.1, forward strand.
AACTCCCTTGAAAGTCTAAGGCACATGCTCTAAGCATATCCTCCAGCGCCTGGATAGTCCACTCTGTCTGACCATCCGACTGAGGATGAAATGCTATACTATAGTTGAGCACGATGCCAAAGGCCTCCTGCAGAGTTCTCCAGAACCTTCAGGTGAGCCTCATATCTCTGTCTGACACGATGGACACCGGAACACCATGCAACCGAACCACCTCGAAGACATATAGCTCTGCCAAGCGGTGGATCATAAGCGTCACCCGAATGGCTAGGAAGTAAGTAGACTAGGTTAGTTGATCCACGATCAACCACAAGATGTCATTCTTCCTCTGAGTCCGCTGCAAACCATCATAAAGTCCATGGAGATGTGATCCCACTTCCACACAGGAATATCCAATGACTGCAAGGTCCCTCCAGGTCTCTGGTGCTCTGTCTTGACCAGCTAGTAGGTTGTACACCTCGCCACATGGTCAACAATATCCCTCTTCATGCCAAGCCACCAAATGTTCCGCTTTACATCTCTGTACTTCTTCGTACTCCCAAGGTGAATAGTGTACCTAGACTGAAGCATTTCATCGAGCAATCTTTGCCTGGCCTCCTCATGTTGGGGTACATACAGACGCATATCACACCTTAGCTCTCCATATGCCCCAATAGAGAAATGAGGCTCTCCACCAGCCTCTAGTTTCCCAAAAACAGCCAAAACAAATAGATCCAGCTGCTGTGTGACATCTGGGCCTGGTTATCCATTTTTATCTGTAAACCATGCAATTAATTGTAATATTGCTTAAATGGTTTATTAATGGATAATCTATTGATTTTGGTTGTGTGAGCTTGTGGTTGGCTTTCTGTGCACCTGTTTGTGATCTAGGACCAATGTGAAGTCCTATTTGAGGATACACAGTCGCCTCAGTTTACGTGCCTGTCTTTTCATCATTTTCTCTCCTCCTTTTTCTCCTTTCTCTTTTTCTCTCTCTCACGAGCCATACCATTCCACCTCTTTCCCCGTCTTCTTCTTCTTCTTCCTCTTCTTCCACCTATACCACCAGCGACGAAGGCCCGTGCCTCCCCATCCCTTCCGATAGGATGGATGTTCGACACCAAGCGAGTGGTGGTGGAGATAAAGAGAGGGTGGCAGGAGTGGGCAAAGGGAGAGCGTGGCAAGAAAGGAAAGAAAGAGCAGAGAGGGAGTAGAGGCGCGCGAGCAGGGAGGAGGTGGTGTGGGCTGCTTGAGGTGTTCCGCCAACGCGAGATGCTTGCCGAAGTGTGGTAAGGGTCGCCAGAGGGCTGAGCCAGGTACGCGACCCCTTCCCCTCCTTTCATTCAGCGTGTTGTTAATAGTAGGTTAATTGCATGAAAAATCAAGATAATGCATGAAAAATTGTGGAAAAATTATGAAATGAGTAGGAATGTGTTGTATAGCATGAGAATGTAGATATCATGCAGTTAGGATTGGTATTTGTCGGGGAACATGCATTTTGGGGTTGAAGGCTACAGTAGCCGTTCTTGAGCCCCTTCCCCTTATGATTTTCGTATGAACTATATGGTGGATGAAATCATGAATGGATTGTGGGATTTTGAAGTAGACTCGATGGTCTACACCCCGTGATTTACTTGTAATTTATGGTGTATGTTTGGGGGGTCCGATCGGGACTCCCACTTTGGGTGAATTCCGTCGCTGGAAACAAGAGTGTGCCCTGTCTGCTAAGAATTTGGTATGCCGAATTCAATTTGGTATGCCGAAATACTAGCAGATTAAGCTAGATACCTGATATCGGCAGACTAAAAACAACCGGTCGACCGATTAAGGGGTTTTCAGTATACCGAAAATATTCGACATACCGAACCAAGGAATTTCGATATGCCGAATTGGAGATTCGGTATGCCAATTTTGCCCAGAATCTGGCATGCATAAATGTGGTTTTGAATACAGGTATGTTGAGCTTATGTGAATGATGTTTCACCTTGTAATGACATGGAGGAATGTGGAACCCAAACAAATGGATTTGGGTGTGATTTTGGGTTTGAGACCCTACAAATGAATGAAAAGATGGTTTTATGTGGTTTTGGGCATGAGACCCATTTTATGGTTTTAAAGTATGATTTTCATGGATTGAGTTGGGACCCCAATGGAGGGTCAAGTATTGCAAGGAGATAGAGTCCTGCAATGAAGAGAGTGGAATGGAAAATGGTTTTGAAAAGAAAATTCAAAGAGTTTTGAAATGGAACACTAATAATGTAGTTGCCGAGCTTGAGACGGTGTAGGCTGAACCTAGGTTTTCATACCTAGTTGTTTGGGTCACCAAGCACGTAACGGTGTAGGCTGAGCCTGGGCTTTTTGAGCCTAGTTGTTCGAGTCACCGACGGTGTAGGTTGAGCCTAGGTCATTGGACCTAGTTGTTCGAGTCACCGACTAGGGCGTCAGACAAAGACGTATCCCCGTGCACATATGAAAATGAAATTGAGGCTGGTTGGCCGGGGTGGTGACATCTCGCACTGGGAATTTCACCGCAGCAGTGCAGGAAGGTAGAGCCTACTGCTTGTGTGCTTGGTTACCCCTGATCAAGGTAACAACAGTAAAGAAAAGTGGAAATGAATAATGAAAAAGAAATGTGATTTGGTCAGAATTGGATTGATGAAATGGTCCTAAAAATGCTGAAATGAAATGATAATGATGGTTTACCAGTTGCCAGCCTATAATTATGATTTGATTTTGAGCTATGAGGCACTGTGTTTTAGGCTAAATCTGGTCAGAGATGTGGATTTGAAAATGAGATTTTGGGAAGAAATCCCAAGTATTGAAAAGAAGGAAATGTTTTGGAAAATGAATTCCAAAGGTTTTGAAAGAAGATGCAAAGGTGTGGTTTTGAAAGAAAAAGTGGTTTCGGAATGAATTTCCAAATGTTTTGAGAAAAGAAAAGGAAACATGGTTTTTGAAAAGAGCATGGAAATGGGATTGAATTCCCAAATGATTTCCAATAAAAGAAAAGAGTATTTTCAAAAGAAAACCAAGTTTGAAAATAAAATAAAATAAATAAATGAGTTTTATGGTTTTGCCGAGATTTTTGTGGTTTGTGTGTTTGGACTGCGTACTGGGTGACTTAGATGTCACTCACGTGTGCTTATTTGGTTTCAGGTGCAAACCGCGTGCAGCCGAGTTCCGGTACAGGAGTTGGAGCTTCTAGACGCACATTGTGATCCTGAAGGTGAGCCATAGTTACAGTTATTTAGTATTTCTGTATTTAGTGTAATTATGCTTGTGATACTGTGATTTGGTAGCGTACCTAGGATCGAGGCATTACAGAGTGGTATCAAAGCTTAGGTTACACCTTGTGCACCAACTTGGTGATGTCCGGTCTAGTGGCTCCCTAGAACTGCACAATAGAGGGTTGTGCACTTGAATTTTTGGATTGTTGTATTTTGTGGTGCTGGCAAGAAGATGTCTCGCTGAGGTCGCAGTTGTAGCAAGACCCCTGTACCCGACTCCAAGACAGGAGAGGGTAGTGCATCGAGGGAGATGAGACAAGAATTTGGTGAGATGATGCAGGGTTTCGCCCAGTCCTTTGGCAGCAGCAACAAGGATGAGGCGAAGGGGGACCCGTCGATCAAGCAGTTCCGCCAGCTTGGCACGCCGACTTTTGATGGACGCGGCACACCAGAGAAGTGTGAGACTTGGTTCCTAAAAGTGGAGAAGATCCTTAAGGGCATTGAGTGTCCAGTAGAGAAGTCAGTTCGGATCGCGGCTTTCCAGCTCAAGGGCACTGCGGATCAGTGGTGGAGGACAGTGCGCCGCACCAAATTTCCTAATGCAGACCTGCTGATGATCTCTTAGGATGAGTTCTGAGAGGTGTTCTATGAGAGGTTTTTCCCGGAGCATGAGAGGGATAAGCTGGACAGAGAATTCAGGAAACTGAAGCAGGGTAGCTTGTCTGTGGCTGAGTATGAATCGTCCTTCCTTTGGCTAGAGCAATTCTCTCAGGCTGCAATTTCTGAGAAGAACATAGCCAAGAGATTTGTGGAGGAACTGATCCCTGTGCTGTGATCTAGAGTTATTAGCTTCAGATGCCAGACTTTAGCAGAGGCTGTTGAGCTTGCCAGCCATTATGAGGATGACCGTAGGCTGTTCCAGGAGGAGTATCCTAAGAAAGATAAGGGGAGAAAGTCGATCTCTCGACCTTCTGTCTCTCAACCTTCCATTTCTCGACCGTCAGTGATGGGAGCGCCAAGTTCTGGCAGCTCTGGGAAGAAGCGAAAGCAATGGCCTATGTCTGGTAGAGAAGAGAGTATGGGTTTCAGCCATGCTGGGTCTAGCAGTGGCCCACAGATGGGACCATGTCATGTATGTGGCAAGATGGGGCATGTAGCAGCACAATGTTGGCATAGACAGAGGAATTTGGAAAAAGTAGTCTGCTACAACTGTGGGAAGTCCGAGCATTACTAGAAGGACTGTCCTAGTCAGCCAAAGCCAGCAGGAGATGCGTCACGTCAGCCTACCAAGGGGAGAGTGTTCTCCATTGCTGCCCCAGATGCTGGTCCATCTGGAGATGTGGTAGAAGGTGAGAACTAGCATGGTTGTATTTGATAAGTCCTGTCCTGTAATAATAGATCCTATGTATAATTGACACTATTTCTTACTATGATTATGGTTATGGTGTGTTGATTATAGGATCTTTCCTTGTGGCTGATTGGATGGCCCGAGTCTTGTTCGACTCCAGAAGTTCATTTTCTTTTGTCTCCGAGTCATTTGCTTCTAAGACTGGGACTACGCCAGCCAGGTTGGCATTCCACCTAGATGTGGTCACTCCATTGGGAGAACACAGTCTGGCGTGGAGGTATTTGAGACCGGTTGATATTCAGCTGGAGGACAGGAATTTCCAGGCTGACTTGATCCTAATGGATATGCAGGATTATGACGTTATCCTAGGAATAGATTGGCTAGCACAACATTCAGCTGTGATAGATTACGCCAAGAGGAGAGTTTTGGCAGAGTGTCCAGGCCAAGGTTGGTGTATGGTACAGGGCATCAGACCGGGTGAGCCCAGGAAAGTGATTTCTGCTCTCAAGGCCTATCATCATCTGGCGAGGGGCAGTGTGGGCTATTTGGCCTGTGTGGTAGTCTCTACTTTGCCTGTGGTCAAGATTCAAGACTTGCCGGTGGTGAGGGAATATCCCGATGTTTTTCCAGAGGAATTGCCTGGAATGCCACCGCACAGGGAAGTAGAGTTTGTGATTGATTTGGTGTCCGGATCAGGTCCTATTTCTAAGGCTCCGTATAGGATGGCACCTGCTGAGCTAAGGGAGCTCCAGAATCAGCTACTAGAACTAATGGATAAGGGATTCATTCATCCCAATGTTTCACCTTGGGGAGCACCGATTCTGTTTGTGAAAAAGAAGGATGGTTCACTTCGACTCTGTATAGATTACCGGATGTTGAACCAAATCACTATCAAGAACAAGTAACCACTGCCCAAGATCGACGATTTGTTCGACTAGCTGCAGGGGGCATCGGTGTTTTCCAAGATAGACTTGAGATCTGGATACCATCAGTTGAGGATCATTAAGCCAGATGTGCAGAAGACAGCCTTTCGTACCCGTTATGGACATTATGAGTTTTTGGTTATACCATTTGGGTTGACGAATGCTCCGGTTTCTTTTATGGACCTGATGAATAGGGTGTTCTGGCCCTATTTGGACCAGTATGTGGTTATATTTGTGGATGATGTTCTGGTGTATTCTCCGGATGTTCAGACCCACCAGAGGCACTTGAGGATCGTACTGGAGACGTTGAGGCAGCATCAGCTATATGCTAAGTTCTCCAAGTGCGAGTTTTGGCTGGAAGAGGTGTCTTTCCTTGGTCATATTGTTTCAGGAGAAGGAATCAAGGTAGATTCAGCCAAAGTGGAAGTTGTGAGCAGTTGGGCCAGACCGAAGACAGTGACTGAGATTAGAAGTTTTCTCGGCCTAGTAGGATATTATAGGAGATTCATTCAGGATTTCTCCAAAATTGTTACACCATTGACTAGATTGACCAGGAAGGAAGTGCACTTTGCCTGGGATTGGCAGTGCGAGGAGAGCTTCAATGAGTTGAAGGCTCGTCTGGGAGTGGCGGTTTTACAGTCTACAGTGATGCTTGTGGGACTAGTTTGGGGTGTGTGCTGATGCAGCATGGTAGGGTAGTGGTGTATGCCTCGCGCCAATTGAAATATCATGAGAAGAATTATCCCACCCATGATTTAGAGATGGCAGCTGTTGTGTTTGCCTTGAAAATTTGGAGACATTACCTATATGGCGAACAGTTTGAGGTGTACACAGATCACAAGAGTCTGAAGTACATTTTTACTCAGAAGGATTTGAACCTGAGACAGAGGCACTGGGTGAAGTATATTAAGGACTATGATTTCAGTTTGTCCTACCACCCAGGGAAGGCTAATATAGTTGCAGACGCACTCATGTTATGGCTAGTCTGATGATCCATGAATGGAGATTATTAGAGGGACTAGTGGAGAGCAGGCCTTGGAGACAGTCTCAGGGACCCACCAGAGTAGTGCTGGTTAACTTATCTATTCGCCCAAGGATGATTGAGGCGATTGTCACAGCTTAGCAATATGATTCTTTTGTGTCAGATATCTAGAGGAAGCTGGAAGCTAGTAATGCCCCTCATTTTTCAGTTGGGGTAGATGGTGGGTTGAGATATGATTTGAGATTATATGTACCTCGGATAGAGGAAATCAAGAGAAGTTTACAAGATGAAGCCCACTGCTCCAGATACTCTATTCATCCTGGAGGCACCAAGATGTACAAAGACCTGAAGAGGAACTTTTGGTGGCCTGCGATGAAGAGAGAGATTGCTGAGTATGTGGCGAAGTGTGCAACCTGCCAGATGGTGAAGATAGAGCACCAGAAGCCCGAAGGGACTTTGCAGCCTTTGGACGTTCCAGTGTGGAAATGAGAGAATGTCTCGATGGACTTTGTGACGGGATTGCCACGGACCTGAAGAAAGAATGAGACTGTGTGGGTGATAGTGGATCGCCTCACATAATTGGCACATTTCTTGCCAATAAGGGTGAATCTTCCTTTGGCAAAACTAGCAGAGTTGTACGTGGCAAAGATTGTGAGATTGCATGTTGTCCCAGTGTCTATTATGTCTGACAGAGACACAACGTTTACATCGAGATTCTGGGGAGCTTTGCAAGAGGCTTTTGACACAGTGTTGAATTTTAACACTGCTTTCCATCCCCAGACGGATGGCCAGACAGAGAGGACCATCTAGACACTAGAGGACATGCTGAGGGCCTGCGCCTTGGACTTCAGTGGTAGCTGGGAGGATCATTTATCTCTGATTGAATTTGCATATAATAACAGTTACCACGCTAGTATTGGTATGGCACCATACGAGACATTGTATGGCAGACCCTGCAGGACACCCACTTGCTGGAGTGAGGTGGGCGAGAGGCAATTAGTTGGGCCCGAGATCGTACAACAGTAGGAGGGCAAAGTGGATCTGATCAAGAAGAGGTTGTTGTCTGCCCAGAGCCGGCAGAAGAGCTATGCTGATGGGAGGCAGAGACCTCTGGAATTCGAGGTAGGAGACTTCGTTTTCCTAAAGGTGTCACTAACCAAGGGTGTGACACGGTTCAGTAAGAGAGGCAAATTGAACCCTAGGTATATCAAACCGTACCAAATTACCAAGAGGGTTGGTGAGGTGGCATACAAACTAGATCTGCCTCGGGAGTTGGCGGGTGTACACAACACCATCCATGTGTCTATGTTGAGGAAGTGCTTGGCCGATGCGTCCCAGGTGATGCCAGTGTAGCCAGAGGAGCTGCGGGAGGACTTGTCAATGGTTGAAAATGCAGTTCAGATACTAGACAGGAAAGAGCAAGTCCTCAGGAATAAAGTGATTCCATTGGTGTTAGTTCAGTGGCAACACCATGGTGTAGAGGAGGCTACCTGGGAGCACGAGGTGGACATCCAGAGATAGTATGTAACGCCCCGATCCCGGGCACGCTACCAAATCACAATATCCCAAGCATAATTACACTAATTACAGAAACAAATATAACTGTAACCAAGGCTCACCTTCAGGATCACAATGTGTAGCTAGAAGCTCCAACTCCTGCATCTGGACCCGGCTGCACACGGTCTGCACCTAAAAACCAAATAGCACGCTTGAGTGACATCTAAGTCACCCAGTACGCACCCCAAAACACACAACCACAAACAAACTAGGCAAAACCAAAAGAAACTCGTTCTTAACATTTTGCAAAAACTTGGTTTTCTCTTTTTAAAATCATCCTTTCTTTATTAAATAATCACTTGGGAATTTAATCCCAAAACCAAAATCTTTTTCAAAAGCCATCTCTTTTTTTTCTTACAAAACATTCCTTTCAATAACCTTTTGGAATTCATTTTTCTTTTCCAAAACAATTCCATTTTCAATACTGGGGATTTCTTCCCAAAACACACTTTTCAAATACATATCTCTGACCAGATCCAACCTAAAACACAATGCCCCATTGGGCTCAAAATCAAATCATAAACCTTGGCTAGCAACTGGTTAAAACATTATCATTTCTTTTCAGGATTTTAGGACCATTTCACAAGTCCAATCCTGACCAAAACACATTTCTCTTTCTTTATTCATTTCCACTTTCTTTACTGTTGTTACCTTGATCAGGGGTAACCTGGCAC
>JAMKQA010057667.1:0-13098 GCA_024699735.1 Posidonia australis
CAACTTCAACAGGCAGAACAGACTCTCCAAAAGAATAATTCTTTATGTAAAAATTGAAAAAAAATGTAAAACAAATGATGTAAATATCTTTTGTATTTTTTATGTAAACATGTAATATTTTTTTTTGTATTTCAAAAAAAAAAATATTAATAAAAAAATATTTTTTTATTATTTTATTTTATTATATTTTTTTAGGCCCGATGGACCGGCCCGGCCCACATGCGGGCCATGGGTCGTGCCGGGCCCATGGTTTTTCGCAGCCGGCCCGAACCAGCCAGCGGGCCGTCTGTTCCATGGGCCAGGCCGAACCGCCCCGGCCCGAATTCCATGTCTAAGCATTCCCTTGTGTTCTGAAGCGTCTCCAGCCCTTCCAAAGCAACAAGGATCCTATTATCTTTGGTCTTTTAAGAAGGAACACCTTGGACAAGGTAGGTCCACCATCCATCTTTTATTTTTACTTAATTCCTACACTAGATAAAACATGTCATGCAAATCACATATAATCTGATTTTTCTCGTTGTTTACGTGAGAGTTTCATGATGAGATAATTACACCATGTATAAGATGCCCAACATGTTAGAATCTATATGTAAAATCTGAATTTTGATATTTCTGTAAAACTGTCTTTCTTTTCTGTTTCTTTACACAAGAACCATGATTCATGCTCATGTATGCCAGGAAATATGCAATAGATATGTTCTTTATGTGTCCATCATATGCATATGGTTGCAGAATTCATTCACTTATTTCTTATGCATTAGGATCTCATGCAAGCATTTTTAGCCATGAACCCATGATTTGATATGATTTGGAATTAAATGATAAAAGATATTCATTTGTTACTGTTTCATCATGTTTTAGTCTCTTATCATTTGTATAAACTAATCTGGGTTAAGAAAGATCACTTATCTCTGAAATCTGGACCAGATTCTGAACCAGACTACAGTCTGATTCAAATTTTCTGGGGCGCACCATTTTGGAGCACCAGAATGGCGCATCAAACCAGAGCACCACTCTGGCGCACCATTCTGGTGCACCAGACTGGTCAGAGAGCAGATCACCCTCTTTCGCATCCCCATCTGCATGTTTTCTCGGATGACTTTGAGTCTGATTCTTTTGGTGCTGATTCTCGGATATTTCATGATTTTGCATGTATGATTTCAGCCTCAAATGATATTGTTTCCTAAGTTGTTTTACACTTTGTATCTTCAGCCTATGGCTAAGTTCTGGTAGGCTGATTGCCCTTTACTCCAATATGGAGAATCTTGTGCATCAGCCTATTATCCAGGAGACATGGCTGAATCTTGTTGCATTCATTTAACATGAATAGAGTGTGATCTTGTGTGAGGCTATTAGCCCTTGAGCACAAGGTCCCTAAATCTTCTCATACTTGCATTTTTCTAGATTTACAAAGTATGTTTTTTGAGTTTGCAAATGATTTTGCATCGTACAATTTTCTGGAACGCATTTATATGTGACATTGCACTGCATAGATTTCTGTATTTTCTTTGGCACATCTTTCTGGCCCACACAAGAGCACATAGGTGGCGCACCAAACTGGAGCACCAGTCTGGCACACCAAACAGGTACATCAGCTTGTTTTTCAGTAGCACACAGCAGCTTTCGCATAGTTTTTAGCATGATTTCTTGTTTTGATTTGCTTTTGGGTTTTTTCTGGTTTTCTTCCTGGATATATCAGGAAAACCCAATTCTGTTTTCAATCCTTTTTATGCATGTTAGATCACATTTGGCATATAGTAAAGTAAGGATGAAATTCGCTCAAAGTATTTAGATCCTTGATCTTATTTATGCAATATTTTTGCATCAATGCTTGACCCATTATATGAACGATACTTCTAAGCATTAGGACACACCCTGCACTCCATGCACCCTTATTTTAGCATAAGACACCACTCACTTAGCATGGCATGGCATATCGCCCTCGGACGTACAGAAAAGGCTGAAAAGCCGACATTTCATATAAGCAAACGAGAAACCCATAGAAAGACTGATTTATCGAGCGCATGAGGGTGCCTAACCCCTTCCTCATGCGTAACAGGGATCCTTGCCTAATTTTCTAGTTTATGACCTACTTTTCCATTTGGCTTATTTTGCATGATTTGAATGTTTTTTAAGTGATTTTCCTCGTCTTCCATTTTAATAGACTAGGTGGCGACTCCTGCACTTTATTTTATTGTTTTGCCGTGACTTTGCCGATCCTCGCGCATTTGGCATTTCGCGCCAAGCTCGAGGCTATCGTCGGCATGGTTATAACTGGTGTACAAGAACTCTACACAAAGAGTCCAGAAAAGCAACCAGCTCACCAGACCTTGGCAGCAAGCTAAGTTCACTAGATGCAAAACTATTGTAAACAGTGCTATTACATGATGAAACTGTGCAAGCATGAATATGGTATATCAGAGATCAAATACCAGAAAGATCAGAGTCCAAAACAAACAGAAAGGCATGCAAATCATGGTGTAAAATATGCTGCTTGCATTTTGTGACCAGTGTGGTGCGCTAGTTATGTGCTCCAGCTCGGTGCGCCAGGTTGGTGTACTCCAGATACTCTATTACAGACTGTGGTGTGATTTCAGAGCCTGGGCCAATTGCATGCAAGTGATCACATGACAGATTATCCAGATCATTATTTTAAATGCCAGGGAACATAATCATATTAAATAATCAAATCTAAAACATTCATTTCATTCCCTCTTTTCTAATCTTATTCATGGGTTCACAAGGACTGCAGCTACATATGTTTTCTTTATGATGCATGGGAGTATCTTGGATGACTTAAATAACATGGAAATATGATATGAAATGCAAAGGGCACAGTACAAGCAACCATTATAACAACCAAACATAGAACAGAACTTTATGAAGAAAGCATCATAAACTTGAACCTAAGCAAGAAAGTGCAAGTGAACATCCATATAACAAAGGGTGCAAGCAAATATCAACATAAAGAGTGCAGGTATCAATAACATAAAAACACTATACTACATTTGTAGTGTGTGCTCAGTGTCATGCAAAGACTGCATGGAAGTGAAAAGGGACATACCTTTGATGTACTCCTTGGGTGGCTCAAGGTGTCTTCTCCTTGATGCTTTGGACACAGCTAGGGGTGCTCAGGGATGCGAGGGAGTGCTCTGGAAGTAGGGGTGCTGGTTGCTAAGAGTGGGTGAATTGCCAAGAGATGGTGAATTGCTAAGAGATCTCACATGTTGCTTATGGATGGCCTTTTAAAGAGAATGAAGATGTAAGGCCTTGGGATGCCAAAAGCCTCGGAAATCAACAGTTTTACGTAGATTCGTGGAGGAATATTCGCAGGGGAAGGTTACAAGCACAGAAGATGAAAAGCCAACAGTCAGCACCCTGAAAAGTGACTGTGCGCCAGCTTGGTGCTCCACATTGGTGCACCAGCATGGTGCTCCACCTTGGTGCGCCAACTTGGTGCTCCAACTTGATGCGGTAGCTTGGTGCTCCACCTTGGTGCGCCATGATAGTGCTCCATATTGGTGCTCCACATCTAGCTACCTAAATTGTTAATCGGACCATGAGTGTGTTATAGGCTTAGGGTAACCAAGATGCCAAATAAAGTTCAAATGAGGCTAGACTTGCCATATCCAAAGTAACATCTTCTGGAGAGTTCACCTACGAGCCGATTCAAAATCGGGGTGTCTACAACATTCTTTCATATTTCTACATGAAATGTATGAAGAAACTTTTTGAAGGAAAACAACAATAACCCATTGTCATATGAAAATTGGAAACTAATATTTGTTATTGATTATCATTAATGAGATCTAGATAGTAATGATTTATGAGATTTTCCTAATAAAAGCATGTTATACAAGCGAAAGTTTTGCTTCACATTCAACGTCATACTACTCTAATATTACAAATTGGAACATTGTTACATAAACTATTTTGATACATGAACACAATTTAATCTACACTAGCATTGTTTCTTTTCTCCTTTTCTTTTCAGTATTTATTGAATTTGAAAGAATATAACATTTTAATAATTAATAAAAATAAATAACCACTTTTCAATACAACAAAAGTATATTTTTTGATATTTATGGAATTTGGAATCAATAAATCAAAACATATATAGAAAAAATATAAAGATAAAATCCATTTTTATCGAAAAAATAGATAACTAATATCTAAAGATAAAAATAAAATTTTGAAAGAAAAAGAGAGAATTTTTTTTGATTCTAAGAAAAGCAAACTGCCTTTGGCATTTGAGTTAGGTCTGGCTTCTCGAGCTACCATAAAACTTAGTGTTGTGCGTTTTCAAGAGATTTACGGTTTGAAAGTTACGTTTATTTTTTTCATTGCCTATTTTAAGATTTATAAATTGAAATGTTGTTACAAGAAACCATTTTGATACATGAGTATAATCTAATCTACATCAGAATTGTTGCTTTCTTCAATAACTCTATTGTCATATCTGTTCTAACTATATCAAATCATTTACTTAAATAGGCATTTTTCATTTCATCCTTTTCTTTCAGTATTTACTTAATTTGAAAGACTACAATACTTTATTAGTTAGTAACAATAAACAACCACTTTTCAATACAATAAAAGCATATTTTTGGAATTTACTAAATTTGGAATCAATAAATCAAAACATAGATAGAAGTTCCCAACTTAGTAACATAAAACTCAAATTTCTATATAAATAAAATCTGTATTTATTTTAAAAATAGATAACTGAAGAAACAATGTCGTTGTAGACTCCTTTGAAGCAACAATGTTATCGTAGACTCCTCTCGCTGGAGTGACATATGAAATCGAATTCCTCACACAAAAGAAGACCATCAATCACAACAACAAAAATTAATCAAGTCATTTCCTTCCTCTCTTCCTCCCCTTACATTCTCTCTCATCTATATTTGAAAACCCTAGTATTAGTAAAAGCATGTCAGGGCAAGGGTAACACCTGAATATGGTTCCGTTCGATCCTCTGCTCCAACGATCAGGGGTTACAAACATTTTGGATCCCTTTTTTCCATACTTCTAATCTTGTATTTTCTGTCTCAAATGAACGATTATTTGTTAGAATGTTCTTCTCGTAATGTTGATCTATACTACTTAGGGTCGATTTGGTAGAAATTTTGGATAGCTTTTGAGCATATAGCTTCTCTCCAGAAACTATAATGGTTCAACAGTTCTACCAAACACTAGAAAATGTAGTTTTTGGAACTATAATTCTTTTACATTTCTAAAAGCTAGATTATGACAACTTCTGGTCAAAGCTAGCTTCTACACTTGAATTGAAAAGCTGAAGTTCTACCAAACAGACCCTTAATCAGTGACGAAGTAATCGGAAGTTGCAGGTGGCGACGTTCAGTTTGCAGTAGGAAGACGAAAGCCAAAGAAAAAAATGAAATGAGAAAATGGGTGAAAAGGAAAAAAAAGAAAGAGGTAAAATAAGTACATCATAATTTAAGGGATCATTCATTTGAATTAGTTAACGTGATTTGAATAGGTATACATGTCTCCTTAATTACCGTAGTTAAGCCAATTTTGGTATTTTATGTTTCTTTACAATAACTATCATTTCAAAATAAATGGTTGATGTGTGATCTGTACATTTATAGTGGACGGTTGGGATTTAGGCCCTACTTTTACTAAGTAGGGCCAACCATTCATTATATATATATATATATATATATATATAGTGTATGAATGTCAATTGTTGGATTAAATGACTTTGTATCTCCACCTTTCATTTTATTCTAAGTTATATAAAAACAAAGTCCAAAATCCTAAATTCCTATTTCCAAACACCTTGCAAACTCTACCAGAGACTACTATCTCCTGCGATGCCGGAGCCAAGATTTTCCATGACACAAGTACTATATAAAGTATAGTTATATCATAAGTAATTTAATTAATTTGATACATGTATAAAAAACATGAATTCAACATATGTTCTTTAAGATAGAGTTTCTACGATCAATTTAACAAATATTATAATAAAAATACAATACTCACTTGTCTTCTACAATCAAAACATTATGTTTATTTATTTCTCAAAAAATTTGAAATAATAATTAAAAGAAAGAATTAAACAATGACATTCATAAACATTAAAAATCTACTGAAATAAGCAAACAAAGATCAACTGGTTACTTGAATGCTAAATTAGGATAAACACAGTCATTGCTAATTGCTAAAAAAATGCTAATTGCTAAACATAAAAATGAATTTTATAAACATAAAACATAAACAAGGGTACAAGATCAACCTTACTTGCAAGTGACTCATGCCCATTGAGATGATGGATGTGTACTACCGACAGCATACAAACCGACAACAAGCCACCGAGGATGGAGTGAGTAGTTGAGGAATTGAGGAAAGCAATAGCCAACGAGAGGTCATGCACTCATGCTGCATGTGGGCGGCGAAAGCACGGATGAACAATTGGGACAATAGTACATGCAGAGTTCCTGCACGTAATCTGACACATGATGAATCACCGGCAACTCACGTTGGTAACCTGCGCTCGGTAATTGCGCGAGGTTACATGAGCTTGAAGCTTGCATCGGAAAGGTGCGCTTGGGCCGTCGTAGTGCCTTTTGCTTGGATTTTGGGGTGGATTTTTAGGTGTTTTGGGCTACCGATGGGCCTAGGTGAGTAGACTGACGAGGGTTTAAGGCTAGTGTAGGGTTTTAGATTGGTTTAGGATATGAAATGAGCTCTGGTGTTGAGAAATGCGTTGTCACCGTTGGAATGAGCTCTACTAGAAAGTCCATTTGCAAGTGGCTGCCAAATTAGGTGTCTACACACTCTTACCAATTACTAGCTTAAAATCATTATTTTATTTTATTTTTAATAGATTTTTTGCATTAGAAAAATAAAATATCTGTGTTTGTATGACAATGAGTTAAAATGTCTAATTTAAAATTTTAATTTTGGGATTAAATTTAAGTCTAATAATATCTACTCGTCTTCCAATGATATATGATGCCAAAACATTATATAAATACCACTTAGATCTAGAGCTGAAGGAGGGTATTTTTTAGAAAGAAGAGAAAATCTGCGAAAAAAGAGCTAGACGACCTTCTAGTGAGAAAACCTAGATCTAAAGATATTATGTCCATCTTGAGCTAAACGACCTTCTGGAATTCTATCCACAACTTCGCTTCCTCAGCCTTACATCACATAGTATAAGGGTGAAGGGAGTATTTGTTCTAATTTCCACTTTTCTTTTAACATTACATCATTTCCTTAGACAGGCTGTCACATATGCATATGGGAAATCACTCCTGATTAGTATTAGTTGTGTTTATTTATGTTATTTATCGCCTTTATGAGATTACTTACTACACCCGTAAAGCTAACCTAGATTTATTTCATCTGTTTTGAAAGGAAAGAGTACGTTACGTAGTACGAGGACGTCGTTAGACAATATCATGCTATTGATCTAGTGAAATCGAGGACCTACATTACAACCACATCCACATCTTTTGAATGCACCTTGTCAGTAAGTATCGCAAATCAATAAGTGGCGATCACAACTATTATTGACGAATGTGGAAGTGTCGATGTCACCATCAACACACGTCAAATCTACATTCTACAATCTCAAAGGTTGAAACCAAACCATAGAAAACAAAGATCCCGCACTAGTAGACTCAAAAGAAAGAGAATTCCTTCAAGGAATTGATCACGTGTGTTAAGTGTTAGTCATCACAATAGGAAAACTTGTAGTAATTGAAGATTGAAATTGTATTATGTCTATTAAAATTCAGTCTTCGCCCATTGAAATTTGTTCTAAGTTTATTGAATCTTGTATTTCTTATATTTGACGTTCATTGCATCTCATTTTGGGTATCAAGCAATTGAATGCAAAGTTGTGTATTAAATAATTGATGCTTGACAAACCTAAGAAGTCATAATATGCATGGTAAGAATAACTATATTTGGACAAAAAATAATTAAATCATGCAAAAGAATAACTAGAAGAGAGACAAACTTGAGAATTCATAATATACATGATAGGACCAATAATATCAAAAAATAACGAATTTCATCTGTAGAATGTGGATTTAAGGTGTGTTAATGGTGACATCAGTACTTTCACATTCGTCGATGACACTTATGATCGCCACTTGTTAATTTACTATACTGACTAACAAAATGCCTTTAGGAGATGTAGATGTGGATCCTCAATTCACTGAATTGACATCAGAATGTCGTCCAACAATGTCCTTGTGTTACGTAATGTATTCCATCCCTTCAAACAGATAAAACAGATCTAAGTTAACTCAAGTGTGTAGTAAATAATATAATGAAAATGATGAATGGCATAAATAAATGGAAATGATACTAACCAGAGGTGGTTCCTCGCATGCAAATACAATGTCCTATCTAAGGAAATTTTATAATGTTAAAAAATGTAAAGATTGGAACAAATACTCCATTCACTCTTGTGCTACGTGATGTGGGGTTGAAGAAGCAGAGTTATGGATGGAACTCTTGAGGCGCATCTCGCTTAGAATGGGCAAAATCTCTTTGAATGTTGTTTTTCTCACAGGAATTTGATGAAGTAGAGCTATGAATCTCTTAGAATCTCTCCTTTATATGGCTCTCAAAACCCTTTTCCTAAAGGACCCCTCCCTCAACTCTAGATCTAGAGAATTTTATATAATATTTCGGTGCCATATCTCATTGGAGGGCATGTAGATATTGTTTTAGATTTAAATTTAAATCCAAATTTTAAATTTTTAAATCATATATTTTCACTTGTCGCCACATGTAGTGGTGACAAGCATAGATGTTTTATTTTTATTGGCGCAAAAAATCAATTAAAAGGCAATAAAATAATCTATTTATGCTAGTCGTCGCTATGATAGGTGTCAATTTTTAAAATTAAAATTATTTAAATTTTTAAATCCTAAACTAATTTGTTACAAACTTAGCAAATGTCTAAGACTTAGCCTCCATTGTTAAATTTCTCTGTAACGAAAATATATTTATAGGGAATTTTAAATTTAAACACAAGCTTACTAATTAAGTAACTTATATTTAAAATAAATATCTTTTATAATTTCATGGGAGAAGATAATTAGTTTTATGGATATTTTTTAAAAATGAACTTGAGAAGTCATAATATACATGGTAAAGCAAAGAATACCTACTTTTAGCCAAAGAATGACTGAATCATATAGAAGAATAACTAGAAAGAAGATAAACCTGAGAAGTCATAATATACATGAATATTTAACTAGTGACAAAGAATAACTAGTTTTAGCGAAAGAATAACTAGATCTGAAGAAAGAATAATTGGATCATACAAAAGAATAACTAGGAGGAAGATAACCTGAGAAGTCATAATATCCATCGATATTCAACCAATGACAAGAATAACTAGTTTTAACTTAAGAATAACTACATCTGAAGGAAGAATAATTGGATCATACAAAAGAATAACTAAGAAGATGATAATTTGAGAAGTCATAATATTCATGGATGTTCAATCAATGACAAATAATAATTAGTTTTAGCCAAAGAATAGCTAGTTTTAGCCAAAAAAAAACTAGTTTTAGCAAACAAATAACTAGTTCTTGACAGACAATAGCTGAAACATATTGTCAATTAAAGTTAAACTTAAACAACATTGTCTTAAAGTTAAACAAAATGAATAAGCAATATTGTTTTAAAGTTAAACTTAAACAATAATGTCAATTGGGGTACTAGGTGTTGAAGATTGTAACTAAATCTTTGTGTTCTAGAGGATAAATTGGATGCAATGTTGTGTTCAAGTTCTACCCTGCAGTTTGTTTTGGAATTCATTGTGGATGAACTCCATCTGCAAACATCTCATTAGATGATCAACGAACACATATACATAGACACCACAAGCAACACTATCAGTAGGCTACTGTGAGCAAGTTCTTTAACAAACATCCATGAACTTTTCAGTCTATGACTTGTTCAATTGAAGTTCCAGTTGCTTCCCTACAAATCGAGCCTACAGAAGAAGAAAACGATGTTATACTAAGTATATATCCATAAAGACTAACTAACAAAGAGGGAAGTACATAATGATATACCAATTTGCACTTCTTCCTTTTCAAGCTATTCGTAGCTCCTCTCGGTGAATTGGTGGACATCAATGAAGCATACGAGTCATAGTAGTGGAATATGCTTTCAACATAATCAATCACTATAAGATGCTAATGCCATTTGCTTGTGAAATTCATTGGCAAAACAAGATTTGTGCATCTCTACTATCTTTGTCAATGAGACTTGGACATTTCTAAGTTAAAGTTTGTCTTGTACTTCTCTAAACAATCTGAAATTCAATACATGAAACATGAGCAAATAAAAATAATAACAACAACAATTCATCCAATGACAAGTATACTCATTGTGATTCCAATCGGAAGATAAGTCCATGGAACAATCTTGCCCTTCCATGAAACTTTGGGCATTTCTTTCTTCAATGCTTTCATCCAGGCTTGGATCGTCTGATCAAGAAAGTCATGCACATCCACAACCGATATCAACCTCATCAGTCTACCAATTGATTGACCTATGGGACAAATACATAAATATTTATCTATCACATTCAAAATAATCAAATAATATATAAGAAATAGTAACAAAGCTAACATACCTAGCATAGGAAGCTCTCAATCCTACATGCCTCTTCTTTGGTTTGAGATGCCTTACGAAAGTACTCTCTATTGCACTCAATTGGAATAAAAACTGCATCAATGTTGATGTCACATCCATCGACCATTCTTGTAATATATGTGCTAAGGTTTCTTTGCCCTCCTGATGAAGTTGAAAGGATAGCAAAATAGCTGCAAACTATCCTCTAGTTTTGCCAAATCATCATCGATCTATAATTATAAACAATAGCAGCATCAGTGACAAAGAATAACTACATCTAGACAAAGAATAATTAAATCTTACAAAAAAATAATTAGGAGGAAGATAACCTGAAAAGTCATACTATACATGGTACGACCAACAATGTCAAAGAATAATTAATTTTAGCCAGAGAATAACTTGTTTTAGTTAAAGAATAATTGAATCATACGAAAGAATAATTGGAAGGAAAATAAATCTAAGAAGACATAATATACTTGATAAGACCAATAAAGCCAAAGAATAACTAGTTTTAGCTAAGAATAATTAGATCTAGACAACAAATAATTGGATCATACAAAAGATTAACTAGAAAGAAGATAAACCTGAAAAATTATAATATGCAAGGATGTTTAACCAATTAAAAAGAATAACTAGTTTTAGCGAAAGAGTAACTGGATCATACGAAATAATAACTAGAAGGAAAATAAACTTGAGAAGTCATAATATACATGGACGTTCAATCAGTGACAAAGAATAACTAGTTTTAACTTAAGAATAACTAGATAAAAAAAAATAGATCATACAAAAGAATAACTACAAGGAAGATAAACTTGAGAAGTCATAATATATGGACAAAGAATTACTAGATTTAGTGTAAGAATAACTAGAAATAGACAAAGGATAATGGATCATATAAAAGAACAACTAGAATAACCGAATGTTCAAACTGAGAAGTCAAATATACATGGATGTTCAACTAGTGACAAAGAATAACTAGTTTTAGGTAAAGCATAATTAGATTAAATCCAAGAATAATTGGTTCATACAAAGAATATCTATTTCACAAAGTGTGACCATGCCGGTGGAACCCTGCACGGCTCCCCTTACCGGTGCGTGGAAGCACACGAGGAGCCCCGATACGGTCACGACGAAGATGGTGAATCCGGAGAAGAAGACTAGACTCGGAAATACCAAGGGAAGATAAGATAGGATAAGGAAAGGAGTCGCAACCTAGTCTTTTAATGGAAAGACGAGAAAAACCAAACATGAAAGAAAACCAAGACGAAAACAAGATGAAGAAAACATGTATGCTCCGTGCCAAATGGATGTAGTGCACAAATGAATGCGGACCAGAGAAAGGGTAAAGATTCTTGTTATGCATGGGGAAGGGGTTAGGCACCCCCATGCGCCCGAGGAACTTGGTCTTTCTAGGTTTCCTACTTGTCAATAGTCTATTGGGTGTGTGCTTGCTAATTATGAATGCGTATACTAAAGATAACTGAAAAACATGCCAATTCAAAGATAAGAAAAGAATAAAAGGGGGAAAAAATCCGAGGGAAAAATGTAGGCATTGAGAATGCCGCTTTACTGTACGTCCGTGGGCGATGAGGAAAATCGTGAAAATCAAGAAACTCTCAGAAAGCGTCACGAAAATCAGCGGAAACCCGAAAAAATCTGAGGAAATCAAATTAGGGAAAATAATCCTCATTCGGGACAATGTCGGCATTGTTAAGCTTGTTAATGTACGCTCTCAGGCGATGGAAAACCAAATCAAATCAAAAACGCGAAAATCGAAAAAAATCTGAAAAACGATTGGAAAACTAAGCTTGAAATGAGTTAGAAATGAGTGCACGATGAAAGGAAGAAGGCACAAGAAAATATGCATAAAAAAACGCAACAAAATGCGCAAAATGTATGCAATAGTGTAAAAATGTAAATTCCAAGGGCCCTTCTGCAAAAGACTCAAATTCTAAAATAAAACTGAAATTCTGAAGCTAAATCATCAAAAATACATAGAAAAACACATTTCATGTAATTTTGAGGAAATATGGGGTCAAATATGTAAATCTGTGCATTTTTTGTTAAATTGAAGATTCCTAGGAGTCAAAATGCAATTTTGCCACTAAAACATGTATTTAATGCAATTCTGTGGAAATCCAGGGTAAAATATGCAAGAAAAAGATTCCATGTTTGGAAACAGAAAGCTCCAAGGACAATTCTGTAATTTTACCCTAGAAAACATGCATTTAGTGTGAAATCAGTAAAGTTCAAGGGCTAAAATGCAATTTAAACCACATCTATGCAGATATTTGAATTCTCAGGGTTTAACTGTTAGAAATATTACATGAATTTTGATGATTATTTACTTGTGCATATTTTTCATAAATATTATAACTTGAAAAAGATATAAGTGCCTTATCTTGAAATCAAAAAGGACATACCAACATCAAGAGTGACAGATCAGTCCAGCGC
>JAMKQA010057669.1:0-10465 GCA_024699735.1 Posidonia australis
CCCCCCCCCCCCCCCCCCCCCCGCCCTCTGTCACCAGAGTGTGGCGACGGTGGGGCACGGCGGAGTTCCGCTAGCCCAGGGATCACTCTAGATCCCTTGGAAGCACTCCAAGAAGTGGAGGAGAGGCTAGAGGATTAAAAAAAATCTAAAACTAACAATTAAGCAAGCTCAGAGGAGCGTACCTGATTGGAAACGCCTCGCTGGAGCTTTGCGACGACTGCTTCCCTTCTCCACGACGACGCTGGTTCTGGAATTCTCTGGAGCACTCCTCCTTCCTCTCTCGCGTTGTAAAAAAGTCCTACAAGACTCTGGCTCCGCCTCCCCTTTATAGGCAGAGACTCGGCGACCCATCGCTGTAACAACCTCTAACCTCCTAACAAAACCACTAACAGACTCCAAACCCCTCTAACTAGACACCTAACGACCTAGCAGACTCTAACGGCTATCCCCCTTGTGCTCCTTCCTATCCCCTTTACTGTCGACAAGGATTGAAGGCGATCCAAGCTCCTCCGGCGACGGTTGATCCAATGGTTGAGCTGCCTTGGAAGCTGCTGGCTCAGTGGGCTGAAGAGGATGGGCTACTGGATTGATGAATTCATGGAGGGATGATCTCAATGGTTGGTTCGTGACGAGAATGGGAAGAAATGCATTGACTATTGAGTTTTATTTTGGAAAAATAAGAAGAAGACATAGGTTGAATGATGGGTTGATTCATGGGCCTAAGTGGGCTTTGGTGGATTTGATGGGCTTTCATGGGCTCAATTGGGCTCAATGGTCCTATGTGGGCATTGCGAGCCCCCATGGGCTCAAATGGGCTTAGATGGGCCTAAATAAGCTTACAAAGGTTAAATAGGCCTAAATAGGTCTAATGGGCCAAAATGGGCTCAAATTGGGTTTAATGGCCCTACGTGGGCCTTGTGGGCCCCATGGGTCCAAATGGGCCTAAATGGGTTCAAAAAAAGTTAAATGGGCCCAAATAAGTCTTGTGGGCCCAAGTAAGCTCAATTAGGGTTTAATGGGCCTATGTGGGCCTTCATGGGCCAAGTGGGCTTTCATGAAGTAAATGGGCCTAATGAGGGTTAGAGCTCAGCTACCACATCTCCATCCTGCAAAATCAGAAAATTGGGGTGTCTACACCACCTATACCATGCTAAGTAGTCGATATAGTTGACTTTCCCGAAGAATGTACCTCTCTTGAGAAGCCACAGTTGCCGCATGCCAACTCCTAGTAGCAGCACGGGACAGAATCAGGAGGTCCATGTCTGTAGGAGGAGTAGGGATGCAGCATTCATTGAGGAATTGGTGCCTCACTCGCCTCGGGAGGAAGTATACCGACTTCTTCATGCAATAAAATCTCACTTGCTTGTCCCTTAAAATGAGGCAAGAGTTTAGAGGAGCCCAGTTAAATCCATCATACCTCAACAGTGGGCGTTGGTGTACCTGATTGCAAAAGAACAAGCATAAGCAGTAGCAGGCGAATATTGATATGCGGAAATAAATTTATATAATAAAACTTACATCCTTGAGTTCTACCAATCCAGAAGATATCGGTAGGACTCATAGCTATAGACTCTGGCAGCGACATGGTGGTCATGCTCGACCCACTGACAAGGCAAGGGAAGGAGCTCATCCTGGAAGTGACCAAAACAATGCCCCCGAGTGATATGCTCCATGGCCCAATACTAGCAAAAGCAAAATAGAAGAAAAGTCAGTTATTATTAAAAGTCGTGCTAAAGGGAAATAAATTTGTACTAATACTTACGATAAGCAGAGGATACAGTCCCACATGAGATCGACATCCCAACCTACCTATGTTATCTAATCTGCAGATCAGCTAAGTGTAGCTAGCCCCGACCCAGTTGTAATGATCCAAGTACTCTAGGTTGGTCAGATAAGACAGTCAGTCAGCATGAAAGCAGCAAGCAAGGGAGTCACAAAAGATCATCGTGAACAAGTCAAGTAGGAAGTGCCAGAGGACATAATTAGCCTTGTCGCTGCGCAGCTCCAAGTTGGGCCAGAACTAATCCCACTCCTAAGCTATCCCACGGTGATCATGTGCTTTCCCTGAGGCAGTTTTGATGGAACGCAGCCTAAGTACGCGGGAGCTAGATGCATACCGTGAGTGGTCTCCCCAATAATTGGCTCGTCACCGAATGGAAGACCCATTAGCAAGGTCCACTGGTCGAGTAGCACTGTCAGCTCCCCAAACGGAAAGTGAAAGGTATGCATCTCAAACCTCCATCACTCCGTCAAGGTCCGAAAGAAGTTGTAATGTCCGTGGATGGCTGGGATACGAAGCAGACCACCAAAGGGAGACCAGTGGAGCAAGAAATCCTAGAAAAGCTCAGGCTGGCAGTGGAAATGGTCTAGCATCAAAGCCTAATGACACCACATAACCCGATTTGCGTCCCCAACCTGAAACAAACAATGACAAAGTAGACACAACATTAGCTAAGCAATAATGACAAAGCAGAAACATTTAAAGGAAGGGCGAAGTTAATTACCTCAAAATCCGAACACTCACAAATGTGATCACTGCTGAGTAACCGCCCCGCGAAGTTGCCAAACTCCTAAAAGTACAGTTGTTAATTAAAATGTCAATCTGTGTCACAATGCAAGTTACTCCAAAGAAGCTCACCTCGATAGGAATAGCGGGTGCTGAACTACTGGAGGCCTGAGACCTCGAGGTAGTGCCTCGCTGCTGCGCGCAAGAACTAGAAATCCTACCCAGGGAAGCTATGAGCTCTCACCCTCAGGGATCGGATCATCTTGCAAAAGCTAAAAGTCACAAGCAGTGGTCTTGAATAGTAGATTCAAATAAAGAAAGTGCAGTATATTCAAGCATAACAATGCATGAATCTTAGGATAATGCGTGGCATTACAGGTATTTTCTATTGGGCTATGTTCATAAAATTTGCAGCCAATGGCAGGACAAATGGGCATAGCATACGTATAAAACAAAGCACATTATCATACTTTGGCAGTGACAAATATTCTTACAGAAATGCAAATTAAGTGAGCATGCAAACACAATTCAATATTGCAAAATGGGGTCCATTACTAAAGAAAAGCATGCAATTACATGAAAATATGGAAGTTACGGCCATTGTTGTTATTGAGCATTACCGTTGTTATTGCTATTGGAATTACAAAGTGGGGTTCATCACTATTGTTGTTACATGAAAACAAGGGCATTCACTACTCTACTATTTACTTTTCTGCCACTATTTGCTATTGAGCATTATTATTTTTGCTTAAACATGTGTTGATAAATACGAAGTTGATTCAAGGATGGAAAGTGACAAAAGAGTTGATTCATGGATGGAACCATAGATCAAGTGACCATACCTTCAATCTGTGTTTTTATTTAATGGCACAAATGGCATGTAACTCAAGGTTAGTTCATGGGTTTGCATGAAATAAAATTTATTTTGCTTGGTGCATAACAAAATCATCCAACAACTAAGCCACCACTCCACCTTCACTGTTGCCCACACGGCCACCACCACAATAGCTCACCGGAATGCCCAAACCGGCCACCATCTTATGATCACCACCACCTCACAATCACCACCACCTCACAGCCAACCCACAGCCCACTCCACCTCCATGCCCACGGTCCAACCCACTCCACCTTCATCGTCGACCACCCCACAACCAGCCACCACCTGTCGACGAGACCTCGCGGCCAACCCACAACCTGTCGCCCACTCCCGCCGCCAACCACCTCACGACCGCCACCTCACGGACTAAACCCATACGGCCATACACCACCCAAACCAACAGCCACCTCGACGGAACCCATCACCAATCGCTGGCCATCAAGGGGGAGAAAAGGGCAAGTACCAAACAAGAAGAAAAAACACAAAAATGGGAGATCAAGGAGGAAGAAAACACCTCCACCGACGAGTCTCTCTCCATCCAATCTCGAAGAGTTCGATCCATCGCCACTGCCACCACACCTCGCCCCTGCACCTAGCCGCCACACAGGATCTGAGCACCACGCCAGCGCACCATCGAGAACAACACCCGTCGACCTTGAGGAGGAGGGGAGAAAGAGGCGGCTTTTGAGAGGAGGAGGAGAGGAGATGAGAAGAAGGAGATGGGTTTCGTGTGTGGGGAGAAAAATGAAGAAGAAGAAGAGGAAGTGAAGTGAAATGAAACAAGAAAGGAGAAAAATAAAGGAGGGAAATAAATGAGTCAGATATGTTAGTAAGGAAAAATAAAGAAAGAAAGGGAAAATAAAAGGGAAAGAAAATAATGAAACCATGAAGCACAACCCATTTGCAATCTAAAGTGGTAAGATAAAATGCAGCATATGATTTAGTAGGTACGGAAGTTATCCAGTGGACCCCATTATATACCAGAAATGCAAATAATTTGATTTCCAAAGTCTAAAGTGCAAAATGGTCGAAAAAATTGTGTTTCGATCCTCAACACTCCACAGGTTGCACTTGAAAGGCAAAGTGTGAAATGTATCAGAAAAATAAGGACACAATCTTCAAAAGTTCACTAGATGAGGTAATTTGAAAAAAAACACCTTAACACCGTGAAATTTACAGAATAGCCCTTAAATAGTGTAAGAAATCATATTTGAGCAGAAATTTGCAAGTACTCAGCAGAATTTCAAGTATCACAGCACAACAGTAATACAACCATCAGAAATTTATCATATCAGGCTAATTTGTAATAAAGCCCTTCAATTTTGGAAAATTACGAATAGGTCCTCACCTTTTGCAAAACTTGCAAACAGTGCCAAATGAGATTGAAACCTTAGAAATGTTTTTTCAGAGAATATTTCATACGCATTTCAATAAGAATACAAGTTTCCGTGCGATGGAGCCAGCAACAAGCATAATTACCCTTTTGCCCTTCAAAGTGTAACTAGAGCCTACTTCCTTCCTAGGGGCAATCTAGGGATTATCACTTTTATTTTCGGTTTCTCACTTCGGGCGGATGAGATCCTACTATCCTATCCTTTTCCATGGATTTTTGCGGGCACGAAATCCTTTTGCTTGACTTTGACTAGGTGGTTAAGGTTGACCTTTGATCAAGCGATCGAGGTCAACCCCTCCTCGAATTTTCGCAGGCATGAAATCCTTTTTCTTGACTTTGACCGATGGTCAAAGTTGACCTTTGAATGGGCGGTCGAGGTCATATCCTTTTCCTGGGATTTTTGCAGACGTGAAATCCTTTTACTTGACATTGATCGGGTGGTCAAAGTTCCAAAGTTGACCTTTGACCTAGCGATCGAGGTCATCCTTCCTCGGATTTTCGCTGGTGCGAAATTCTTTTGCTTGACTTTGATCGAGTAGTCAAAGTCGACCTTTGACTGAGCGGTTGAGGTCATAGCCTTTTCCCTGGATTTTCGCGGGTGCGAAATCCTTTTGCTTAACTTTGACAGGACAGTCAAAGTCGACCTTTGACCGAGCGAACGAGGTCATATCCTTTTCCCTAGATTTTCACGGGCGTGAAATGCTTTTGCTTAACTTTGACCAGACAGTCAAAGTTGACCTTTGACTGAGCTGTCAAGGTCCTTTCCTTGCTTGGATTTTCACAAGGGCAAAATCCTCTACGTGATTTCGTGCCACGCAGTCGAAGTCATTTGTCCTTTTTCCTTGTGTTTCGTGGGCACGAAACCCTTTGCTCGCTCTATGTTCGTGCAGACAAGGTCTCTTGTTTCGTGTTTGACAAATCATATGTTTTGTCATGCTCCTTTTCTTTGGGCTAGTAACCCCAACTACTCGGTTGACATCGTCAAATTGTCTAGCATCGGGGTCGATAAGACTTTGCTTACTTGTCATGTCACATCTCTCTAAGTTGATAACCCTAATAATCTGGTTGATAAGTCCAATAACTTATCATGCACCTCCCACTAATGCCCCTATATGTAGGTTTTCTTTGGTTTTTTGCAACATCACATCAACATTTGCACCGACATTGCATCTACTGTCGACATCTATTCTTGCGTGTAGCGTTAGCATCAACATCGCATTTCCATTCATCATCAGCTCTCACATTGGCATTGTAGCTTATCACAGCATTGGCACTGAGTTAATTTTCAACGTTTGGCTTAGTATTCATATGCATGTTATTAGTACTTTTGCATTTACATTTTTTTCATCTAGCAACAAATCATGACTTTCGGTGCATCCACCGGATAACTGACCTAATGCCTATAGCAAACATCATCTTCCCACAACCACAAAATAAGGGTATCCTGTCAACCCTGAGCATTGGTCTCAATTCCCTCGGCCCCTCGATCTCGCTCAGGGAGGGGCATCTGTAGACACCCTGATTTTGAGGTGGTTTGTTGATGGATCCAGTGACAATAAATTAGGATCTTGCTTTCCAACAACCTAGAATCTTCCAAGTCCATCAAGCCAACCTAGAACCATAGGTTAGACTCCAGAAGTAAATCCAACATCCTATTTAGCACATCTAACCAACATAGCTGAATGGCACACTTTTTTAGTACGTTTGGGTAGCACACTGGTATGACACATTTGATTGGAGCACTAAGCCAGCACACCTAACTAGAGCACCTACCTGGCGCACCAATGTGGAGCACCTGACAAGTGCACCTCACTAGCGCACCTAGCTGGCACACATAGGTGGCGCACTAGCTCAATTCCCAAGTCATTGCCTGTTCATTTGGCTAACAAAACACCAGCCATTATACCGATGTTTTGTTATTACTTTGCACCATAATCAGCATAACGATCATCCATTTAGTCTTGGGAGGAGTCTTTTGGTTTCTTGAGTCCTTAAGAACTTCCAAAACTCCTAAGATCACTCTCTATATAAGGTCTTTGGTAGCCATTGGTGAAAAAGGTTGGAAAAAGAGAGAGGAGAGCTATTGCACCTTAACACAAACACCCACGACCTAGCTTCTGTCCATAGCCAAAACTTTCACCTTTGAGCAAGAAATCACTCACTTAGTATAGGGAAAAAACCCATCCACCCATACCTTCCACAAAACCCATTCTCTTGCATCACTTGGAGGCTACTTGGGAGGAAGGAGATCTCTGTTTTCTTTAGCCACTAAAGTCATCTCAAGCCACTAGTGGAGGAGAACAAGAGCACATAATCAGGTAAACACTCAACCCTTCATGTAGCTAGGCTATATTCATGGGGTTTCTTTTCATAGATATGAGCTTACTATGGGAAAGTTCGGTTAGGATCCTTAGGCTTCACTAGAGGATGGTGAATAGTGAATTAAAGAATATTATAAAAATTAAATACTTATTTTACAATTTCAAGGAAATAACCAGTAAATAAAATATATCAAAGATTTGAATATTAAACTAAATCATACAAAGAAGGAGATGAAAGGCAATGATAGACACAAAGAATTTTATAGTGGTTCAGCCTCCCTAACTTAGTCCACTCTTCAAGAACCCCTCAAGAATTTCTCTATTCCGATCTTATTCTGGGCCAAGATCTTGTCATTACACTACCTTGATGAACCCTCATCAAGACCTCGTTAAAATCGCGGGTTCCTCTTCTCACAACTAGAGAAGAGAGGACTCAATAAATGTAAAAATACAACACTTATTTTTCTTATTTCTCCCAAGTACTTGGCAAGGTTGATGATTGGAAATGATGCTTCTAACTCAAGTTTTGGAGAACTATAGTTGATAATATTCTTGAAGCTCTTTTCAATGGATGTGAGTGGAATGCTAATTTTTGGACTTAGGAAGCTCACACGATGGTTTCTTGAAGCTCTAGTGTATATGTTTCTTGAGAGCTCAATGGTGGATCCTATTTATAGGAAAACGCTAAGGCAAATGTGTGTGGAATGTCTACATTTCTTCTCCAACAGTAACTGATTAGGTATACCAAAATAATTTGGTTTGCCGATTTTACTCTGATTTTTACAATGGTCGGTCAATTCGGTATGCTAAATAATTTCGATATACCGATTTTACTCTAGGACCTATACTTGAAATTTTTTTGAGGTTTTCTACTTTTGGTTCATGAATGTTCCTATTTTCCTATGTATGTGGGATGTTTGGGAGTTTAATACATGTTTCTTAGGAGTACATAATTAAAAAATTACATAATAATTACAAAGAATTATCTTGCTCTTTCTCTATCTTGATTTCTCCTTCATTGCACATAGATCTTCAAATATCTTCTCTTTTTATGCTTGATCCTTGATGGCACATGACTCTCCAGATATCTTCCTTTTTTATGCTTGATTCTTCTGAGTCCTTTATTGATCTTCTATGCTAAACTGAGATATGAAATATTCTCAAACAACACATGAGTCTTTTGTTATCATCAAAATAGGATATGGCTAATAAAGCCAACAAGTTCTTCATAATGAATATGCTGAATGTTATATTTGTTGGACCATGTTTATAGTGCATGATATTCTTGTGGAAAATATTTTTTATACAAATATGCAAATCATGCTTTATCTTTATGCTTATCTTGATGAATCATGTGTTTGATAAGATAAATACTTGCCTTTGTTTTCCTTTGTTCTACTAAATCATATATATATGCAATATTTGGTGGATTCATTGTGTGCTTTATTGATACTTCGAATGCAATAGGAATGATTTGATGAGCCGCCCCTTTTTTGCATGCATCCATGTTGTTCCTATTGCATATTTTTGGTTATGGTTTTGTGCATTAGCTTTAGCTCTATGGTTTTTATCCATATAGGAATATGTGGTCTTGTGTGAGGCTTTTTGCCCTTGAGCACAAGATCCATGTCATGGTATCATGGGTTATCATCCCTTCCTTTATGGCTTTATGGAAAGGAGATAAACCTATGTGTATTTAGGGTTCTCTGACATCTAGGATGAGTTTTCAGACAATCTTAAGCACATTTACAATATTTCATATAATCATGATGCATCAGTCAACTTACTGTTTGCTCTGAAATTTCTAGGTCTCACTTCAGTGGCACATCTCAATGGCACATGTAAGTGGCAAACTGACCTAGCGCATCAGACAAGAGCACTATCTAGGCGCACCTGTCTGGCGCACCAGGCAAGCGCATAAGCCTGTTTCAATGCACAAATAGTGGCTTTCGATATATTATTTAGCATGGTTTTCGATTTGTTTTGACTCTGATTTTTCTTGTGTGTTCTCCTGAATATACCAAGACCATACATGTACGATTTCATACTCATATTTGCATGATAGTATAGGTTTTGCATGTAGCAAAGCAAGGACGCTAGCTACTTGGTGTCAGTGGACCCATGACCATATCGATGTAATATCTTCACAACAATGTTTGGTCCACAGCTCGAATAGTATTTCAAAGCATTAAGACACACCCCACAGTCCCTCTATCCCTACTTAGCATAAGGCACAACATACATGTAGCATAGCATCCCATATCATCCTTGGGTGGATATAAACAGGTTGTAAAGCCAACATATCCAAATAAGTGAATGAAAAGCCATGAAAGACGGACTTGTCGGGCGTACGAGGGTGCCTAATACCTTTCCCGTGTGTAGACACCCCAAATTCCCAATTTTGCAGGACGAGGGTCTGGTGGCTGAGCTCAAACCTCTTTCAGGCCCATTTAAGCCTATTTGGTCCATTTGGACTCACTTGGGCCCACAAGGCCCATTTAAGCCCAATTAACTCCTTCAAGGCCAATTTAAGCCCAATTTAAGTCCATTTGCCACCTTGGCCCCAAAGCCCACACCTCTCACCCACACTCTTTTTGCCCCTCTTTATTGGCAAAGATTGGTCCCATTTCATTTTGTTCATTAACCATATGACATTTGATATCTTATCTTATTGAATATTTCATCAATCATATGGTTTCATCTAAATTTAATGTTGCATATCAACCATATTTTACCAATTCCTATTGCAGCATTTGATTTGTGTTAGCTCACTCCTTCTTCACTGAGCTCATTCAGCCCAACCCAAGCCACACCGTTCCAGCAACTCAACCAGAGCAGCCTCAGCCACTGGATTAATCACCGGCAAACCAGGATCGCCGTTAATCTTTGCCGGCGAGCAAAACAGAGACCACGGGAGATAGCCATTGGCTGTCTGGTGAGCTGGCGTAACCGTGGTCGGGTGAGCTGGCATTGCTGTTACGAGACACATGCAAATTCGAGAAGCATCTGATGGGTTCACCTATATAAAGAGCAGAAGCTAGCCATTCAGGGGGGAGACAATTCAGAGCGCATTCCAGAGCTTTCCAGCACTCGAGAGTGATCAATTGAGTGCGAGGAAAAAGCCAGAACAATCGCGAAGGAGGCAGACAACCGCTTCCAGAGCTTCGGCGAGGTGCAGAGGTCCTCCAAGCCAGGTACACCGTTCTGGACCCTTCCAGTTCTTAATTCGTGTATTCCTAGGTCTTTGTCTCTCTCCCTGAGGCAATTCCGAGCAAACTAGAGGCTTCCTCTAGTCAGAATTGCCTCCCGTGCCCCGCCGTCGCCAGATTCCGGCGACAGAGGTTGGGGGGGGGGGGGGGGGGGGCCCA
>JAMKQA010057672.1:0-10668 GCA_024699735.1 Posidonia australis
CGATGCGCAAATGTGATGGAAACTATGTGAAATGCGTGAATAAGTGCCTAAATGGGTAAAAAAGTGCTAAGGGATGGCTTGAACAAGGACTATGCAAGATTGAGTGCAAAAACTAACATGCAGGTGCATGAATTGGTGGCATATGGGCAATTTGGTCACTTGGATGGCTAGGTGTGATAAATGCATGTATGGGGATGATGCATGATCTAAGTCATGTCAAAATGTGTATCAAATGTCCTAAAAATGTTATTGTGAGAAAATGTGAAAAGAATAAGATTTTAAAAACTACAAAAAGATGTAAATACAGTAAAGGACAAACACGAGGACTGAAATGTAAAATTTACAAAAGGATGAGAATTTGGATCAAAAACATATTCATGACTTCTGGTCTAACATGCAGATGATGGATCAAATGTGAATGTGGCACTGAGATGTGTGAAAATTGTACTTGGATAATTTCCTGAAAACTCAGAGTCTAAAGTGCAAAATTCACACATAAGTGCGAATGTGATTAAAATGCAAGGCTAAAGATCAATTCTCAGTGAAAACATGGTTTTTAAATGAAATCTATGATTAAATGCAAAATGTGAAATGCAATGAGTGAAAAATATCAAAAAAACATGCAAGAAAACATTTAAAACCCCAAATGATGGATTTAAAACTAATCTAAGGGTATAGATGCAAACTTTTTATGCTCAGGGATTGTTCATTAAGAACTCAGGCACTTATATGAAAAATTTAAAGGTCTGAATGTGATAAAAATTGGGCTTTTATACTGGTCAGTGTAATTACGCAATCTCTCAGGGTTAATATGCAAAATTGCCAAGAAGAAACTCATTTTTAAAAAACTCTGGGGCTTATTATAAAAGTTCAGGACTTAAATGCGATAAAAATTCAATTTTAATGATAGTCAGTGTGATTTTTAAATTTTTTAGGGTTCATAATACAAATTTCATAGAAAAAACTCATTTTAAAAGGTTCCAAGGGCCAAATGCAAATGTTCAAGACCTAAGTGCAAGGAAATCATAATCTCAGAGACCTAAATGTGATGAAACATGCATGAATGCAATAAAGATGAAAAAATTAAAATGTGTAGGGTATTAGATGCAAATCTTGTAGAGAAAATAAAAGAATTAAAAGTTTTTAAAACTACAAGGACTAAAATACAAAAAAATAGGACTTAAATTAAATGAAAAAGGACTCAAATGCAATGATATAAGGATCTATGAAAAATAAACTAAAACTAAAGGGCCTGGGCGCAAAATATTTCTCTTCGAAGATAGCCAGAGGATCATCGGTGTTCCCTTTCTGGCGAGCACTCCAGCGATGACCCAACGACGGTCCAGCGGCGGAGGGAGGTGAGCGGTGGTCCCGAAGGCTAGAGCGAGGCTCGGCGACGGTCTCCGACGCATCGGAAGGAGCTGGGGAGGCTTAAGGACCTCCCCCCACCTCGCGCTCCGACGAGGTGCTCTGTCGGCACCAGGGAAGGTGACGGCGAGGTGCCCCGGTGACCCAGTGGCTGGAGCGGTTCGGCGACGGTTGGGCAAGCTTCGGGGAGCCACGACGGAGCTCTGGGAGGCAGCGGCGAGGTCCTAGGTGCTCCTCCCACCTCTGCGTCGGCAACGATGGTTGCAACGAGTCATCGGGGCGCTACGGCGGTCCAAGCGGCGACACGGAGGTGCGGAAGCAATCGTGGCGAGGTGGCGAAGCTCCCTGTAGCAACGACGCGGAGTGGGGGTGCCTGGTGAACTCCAGCGCCTCCTCGATGGTGGTCGGTGGTGCTACGACGATAGCGGCAGCGCAGCGTCGACGGCGACAGTGTCTTCGGGTCTACGAGAGGCCAAAGAGGCTCCTCCAGAGCAAGGACGCTCCGGGAGGAGGAGGAGGAACAAGGAGGAGTGGCCCAGAGGGCCTCACCTCGATCTGGAGGCCAAGGGCCTCACCGGTGGTGGTGAACCCACCATTGGAGACTAGGTCGACGGCTCACAGGAGGCGTTGCTCCGCCGTGGCGCGATCCAAAGGACCTAAAAGGACCTAAGGGACATGCCTTGGAAAGAAATAGAGGGGAGAGGGGGTTACCTGACTAGCAGGGTTGTTTCTCTCCGACGTCGCTCGACGGCAAGGCTCCTCCGGTGGCGGCTCTGGATTGTGAAAGTAGATCGCTGGTGGCTATGGTGGTGGAAGGATGTGGGGTTTGCTCTAGGGATCAAGGCGTTGGAAGGGGCTGGAAGCTCAATGTGCTTGGGGAGGCTCGACGTTGATGGGTTGGTCTGTCGACGGCTAGCCCCTTTTGAACTCTAACAGAGCTCCTCCACGCCGTCGATCTCCCTCATAAGGGCTGAGCGCCGAAGGATCGAGCGCGTGACCAAGGTGGAAGGCTTGGAGATTGCGACAGTCAAGGATGCGCTTCGGAGTTCTCAAGATTGACTGTCGGAATCGTCGCTGGAGATGGCGGAGGTCACCGGAGGGGATCGCCGGAATTATTTTCTGGTTTTCCTAAGTTTTTTGGTTTAAGAATTAAATGGGCTATTGGGTTGGCAATTGGGCCTAGGGTTTGGTTTTTTTGTTTTGGTCTTTTGATTTTTGTTTTAAGGTTTTGTTTTCAAGGTTTTTAAATGGATTTTGGGTTTTAGGTTTAGGCTTTTATTTATGTTTTATCATTTTAATTAAATTTATGATTAAGGTTTAATTAGTTGATTTTAAATTAGGGTTTTGGATTTTAATTAGGATTTTGAGTTTTAATTAGGGTTTTTGTGTTTTAATTAAGGTTTTTATGTTTTAATTAGGGTTTTTGGTTTATTTAGGGTTTTGAATTTTAATTTAGGATTTTTTGGATTTTAATTAGGGTTTTTAGTTTAATTAGGGTTTTGAATTTTAATTAGGAATTTTGAATTTTAATTAGGGTTTTTAGTTTAATTAATTAGAGTTTTAAATGATTTAAATGGATTTTGACTTTAATTAGGGTTTTCACTTAATTAATTGGGTTTTAAGTGGGTTTAAATAGATTTCACTAAATATTACTTGAATTATGATTTTTGTTTGATTAATTTGATTTTAAGTAAATTTTAAGTGGATTTTACTTAGTTTTGACTTGAATTAGGGTTTTTGTTTGATTAATTGGATTTTAAGTGGATTTTACTTAATCTTGTCTTGAATTAGGGCTTTTACTTGATTAATTTTGGGTTTTTAATGTTTTAAATGTGTTTTGTTTGGTTTTAATTTTAATTAGGTCAGAGTGGACTAGTGTGGGCCTGAATGGGCTTGTGTAGGCTTAAGTGGGCTAGGGTTTTGATTGTCGCAACCAGAGCATCATCCAGAGGAGCCTGTTGTCAAGTGACTGCAAAATTGAGGTGTCTACAGTAGGAAAAAATTCTATAATGAATTAGCGATGGAGCAACCAAAAAAGATGTGGGTTGATTCAAAATGATAGCCACAATAATCACATTGTAAAAGGCTGAACCAGCCCCTTTTAGTAAGGTTGGCTCAAAACAGGATTCTATCCTTAAAGGCAAGCCAAATGAAAATCTTCACTTTAAGTGGTACTGTACTTTTGCATATCTTATTCTTGAAAGGAGAACAACGCCCTCCATCATTTAGAATTTCATAGCAACTTTTAACAGACAAGGTATTTAATTAAGTAAGATGCCAAGAAATAATGTCGCCTTCGTGAGAAAAGGACATAGAATTAATAAAATTACCTAGGTGTTATAAAGTAGGTGAAGAAGGATTTGGATGGAAATAAAACAAAGCCTCGCCTGGCTAGAAAAGATGATATCATCTTGGCCAAAGTCCATTTTTTTGCATTTTGCAATAGAGTAGAGTTTTGGGTAGATGAATCTTAAATGAGCATGGCCCATCCACCTGCTTTCTCAAAATTGAGTAGAGTATCCATTATTAACAGCGTAAGAGCTGAAGGTGTTGACACTGTTGAAGTAGAACTTCAGTCCCTTCCAAATAGGGGAAGCATGGTTGGATGAGATATTGAGTGGTGCCCCAATATTATTGTTGGCTAAGCATCTATTTTTTAAAAGTTTGCACCATTTTAGATTGTCCTTACTAATGAGAAGCTTCCAAAGGAGCTTGCATTTCAAAACAATATTGAATATACTAATATTAATAACACCCAAACCATCCTAATACTTGTGTTGATAGACATTTTGTCATTTTACCAAATGATATCCTCTATTATGCAAAGAAGAGTTCCATAAGAGTCATTTACGTATTTTGTCCATTTTCTTAGCAATTCTAGCTGGAAGGTGGAGGATTAAGAGATAGTAAGTATCACAGAAAAAATAGAATTGAGAAAGGTAAGACGACCTCTCAAGAAGAGACACTTATCTTTCCAGCAATTAAGTCTATTATTCAACTTATTTAGATGTAACAACCTGCATCGTTACCACCAAGTTCATTAGCCTAATTAAAATTAAACATAATTGAATTGCTTAATTTACAGAGCAGTTAAATGCTAACTAGAGGCATCTAAACTAACAAGAATCTGTAATGTATGGTCAGTGACCTTGACTATATGCACAAGTGCTACACCATTAATCGTCTATACCTATAACTAAAAAAAACAAAAAAGCACACGTGAATGACCAGAAAATCACCCAGTACACATAGCATGAAAAATCACGAGAAAATCGACTAAAACTAGCAATATAAATTCTATCGAGCTTTCAAAATAATTGTCAAAACCATTTTATCCTCTCGAAAATTTATTGGAAACACCAAGAAGCACTCACACCTTGAAAATGGGCCCCACTGGCCAAACCTGGGGAAAACTATACAGGCACACCAAAACCACACAGTGAGTCGTACTGTTCGGCATCAAGTAACCAACTTTAGCCACAAGCAGACCACCAAGGGCCACCCTGATATCTACACTGCCATGTCCTATAGAGGAGTCTACCCATCCTAACGTCCTACCACTACAAGATCCTCTAAAGGCTAACCTCACCCCTGGAAAACATGCTTACCCTACACCTTGGCAAATTATCCCTCCACCTAAAGGGCAAACTACAAGATACATCCTATCAATGCCCTAACTTAGGACTCAAACCCTACACCTAGGCTCTACCAGCACCTATCGATAACTTAATACCCGTAACAACTAGGGTATCACGTTCAGTTACTCAAGACTCCCATACCTCACAAGTTCGCTGCCACGATACCATCAGGTACAGACAGTACCCTAAGTCTTGGCACTTTGAGCAACTAGAGTCTCATACCTTCAAGTCCAGATGGTACCTCAAATCATGGACCTTAGCTTCGGTTTCGTGAACGACAATGCAAGAGTTTCATACCCGCGGGATCCGACAAACACTTGCTTATTGCCTCTTGGTCACTGACCTTGACTTAACTGACGCACCTAACCACTCGATAATATCGTAACATCCTCTGGTCCAAACAACGTGACTCATCGGTCTCTTAGTTTACCAAATCTGAAAACCACGGAAAGTTCCTTTAAAATCACTAACACATTATCTTTGATATCTATTTTGAAAACCATTTATGCACAACTAAAGAGATCACAAAACTAAACATCATAGTAGTAACCAAAATACCAATTTCAACATCTGGAATGGGCTTTGAAATCCACAGGGCCTGCTTGTGCAGCCTGCCTGCGGGCCTGACCTGTGATGGTTGTCCACGAGTTGCCCTGAATCTGGAGCTTAGAGAACTAGAGCTTTGTGGGCACCTACTCCTCCTCAAATTTTTGTTTCCCTTACAAACCATGAAAGTTGGCAAATAATATACCGAAATGCAGGAAATCAAGCAAGCAACTGAATGGTACTAACATTATCAAACTCCATGTAGTGCAACTTAAGAAATCGAAAAAGGCCATGGATGAATAGTATGAATTGTTTCTAAATAATTGAGATTAAAAATCACATATTCAACCAAAAATCATGAAATCACTTCCATTATGCTCAGAATCACACAAGGAACGCGATCATATCAATTCTGTAGTAAATAGAGTAGAGTTGTGGAGTGTGCACCTTAAAGAAGCTCGTTGTACACCACCGTCAGTGATCACCATAATCACCACCAACCAACCCATGAGCTCCAGCGCACCTCACGACCTCATAAGGACATCCTGGAGCCATGCACACCCCGATACCGACGCAGGAACCCTTCGTTGGTCACCCTTCTCTCTCTCTCTCTCTCTCTCTCTCTCTTTCTCTCTCTCTCTCTCTCTCTCTCTCTCGTTGAAAGTCAAGAGGAGGAGAGGAAGAGGAAGAAGGAGAGGAGGAAGGAGAATAAAAAGAGAGGGAGTTGGCTTCGTGAGGAAGGAGGAGGACTTGGCTTACGGAGGAAGACAATAGAAGAGGTTGGCTTATGGGAGACGTCTCGCTCTCCTTATATAGCCTCATGAATGTAAGCGCCGACACCTTTTCCGATCAACCATTCCACGGGTGCAACCGATCCATTTACAAAGCCAACCACTTCACTGCCGCACAAACCACTCCACAATACACGATCGTAACTAAACCACCATAGGCAAACAGGAAAAACACCTCGATTGGCTTATTGAATTTCTTCATCAATTTGTAGTACCAGGCCGTGGTACACGATTGTGAGGCCTACCGACAGTTCCAGCCCATGAGGCTTGCTCGTGGTACCAATCCACTAGGCCAATCAATTTAGCAGACCAAAACAGAAAAATAAGGCCCAAACACCATGTACAAAGCCCACAAATAAAGATCACATACCAATAACATCCGTCTATATTTAAAATTCACTGATTCTAATTAATTACAAGTATAATGAACTTTAGGATGTTACATTAAAATAGAGGCCCAGTCGTTGAAAGAAGCCTTTTTGAAACGAAGAGGGAGACCAAGATAAGTGACGGGAAGGGGGGACTATGCGCAACCTAGAATCGAGCTAAGTCTTGTTGAGAGTTCACTGTTGACCTCAATGCTAGTGAGCGAAAACTTATGAAAATTGATCTTTAATCCCAAGCAAGCTTGAAAACAGCATAAGATGCGTTTGAGATTTATAAGACAATCAACAAGGGGTTCAAGAAATAAAAAGGTATCATCCTTATACTGAATGTTAAAGACATCAGGATCATTATGAGGGAAATCAATTCCTCTAAATAGGTTATGATCTTTACTAAGACATAGCATCCTATTAAGGGTGTAGGTAACTAATAAGAACAATAATGGGAACAAAGGATTCCCTTATTGTAGTCCATTGAATGAACTAAAATGCCCTTTAAGTGTGCCATTAATCATAACCGAAAATTTGACAATAGAGATACACATTCTAATCCAAGAGAGCCATTTATCACCAAAGTCATAGCCAGCCAAAGGTTTAAGTAGATAATTCAATTGACATTATCGAAAGTCTTTTCAAAGTCTAATTTAATCCCATTGGATCTACATAACATCTTTTGATATGTGTGATTGATCGAAAAATATTGTAAATAAAAGATTTTGGATGCAAGTTATGAATTATGAACTAATCCATTTAAATATATGATGATTATTGTTATGTTATTGAAGAATTGATAATTCCATTCTCTAATTAAATCATGTGGATTATTGAAGGATCAATTTGGAAACAATGAGTTACAACTTGGACTTTTGCACATGTAAAAATATGCGTAAGGATATGACAGTATAACTGTGTGTTGACCAAGTGTTTTGCTTGAAGCTAAGTGAATATAAGAGAGGGACAAGTGTGTGTGCATATGTTGCCACTCGTGCATTTCATGGTTAAGTAGGAAGGCTATAGAAGGAGAGTTGTAACCTATGCATATTTTGATATAGTTTTTTACATGTTCAATAGATACAAGGTTCGGTGTCTGTATGTTCAGTACATGCATGGTCAACATCTGTATGGTTCGTGGCAGCTTAATCAGCATGTTTGTTTTCACCCATGTTCAGTATATGCATGTTCAATGTCGATGATAGGTATGTTTGATAACTCCTGTGTATTTCAATAGATCTAATGTGTTTGAGTAGTTCCAGTGTGTTTCGATGTGTAAGGGTCGCTTGAAAGGAGATTTGTCAGTTGAATATCAGTTAGTACATGACATTATTATATTGTTTCAATTCATATTAAGCATTGAATGTCGGATTTTAGTGTTTTTAGATGTGTTGGTTAAATAATTCCAAGATATTTAAAATGGCATATTATGTGGAATTTTCTGCATTATATGCTCCCTATAGGTATAGATCTTTACGGTAGTGTAGACACCCTAGATTTTGCAAGTAGTTTCAAACGAACTCCAGAGACACGACTTGAGCTACGGCAGTGGTGGGCTCATTCATTTCCCCCAAGATATCACAAATATCCCAAATTCATTAGAATCATTTAACTCCACTTACTATATTCCACAATCACTTGATTGGTCCTGGAAGGTCAAGATTTGGGCTTGGAATCAGGCTTTTGTTTCCTTATTGGGTCACGTGATAATTACTAACGGATATGCCTAATGGATGTATCCGACGGATATATCTGACGTTTAGTGTCGATGGTTGAACTCGACGAATACAAGTGACGAGAAGAAATGGCAACGTGCCCTGTTTCAGCGCAAAGGGGTGTAGAAGTCCTTCTTGCTGCTTAATTTCTTAAATCTCACTTGTAGACGGCCAGGATTAATTCGAGGCGTGATCTGGGACTTCTAGAGACCATCGTGTCCCTTATTAAACACCAAAATCACGAGTGAATCCATCAAAAACCCATCGCCGCCGCTCGTCTCCAGTCGTCATGCATCCACGACCTGAATTCATACCCCTTGCCTATTTAAAAATCCCTGCGCACGCGAAGGAGGTCATCGCCATCGTCATTATTCTTGCCACTCACTCCAGTAAGTTTCAACTCTTTTCTAGCTTCCGAACACCCGACTCTAGTGTAGGCAATCTCCCAGCGGCTTTTGGTGATCCAGCGGCTTCATCGACTGGACACCAAGCTTCCACAAGTAAGCTCTTATCACTAATCTAGTTCTAGTAGTGACCTCAGAGCATGTGTTAGCCATGTTGCCACAGAATTCCTTATCTTCTTCCTCCTCTCCGTCGATCGCTGGAATCAATGGGGATGGAGTATTTTCCCTTGTTCGTGGCATACTCTAGCTTTGGATTGGTTTTGTGACCTCCGAAAGCTACTCAAACGTGTCACGGCGGTCTTGTTCTTTCTTTTCCATGTTGCAGCAACTTCGAATCATATCTCTCGTCGGAGCACGATTGGTGCCTATGGCGAAGAATGGAAGATGTCTTGTGCGTGATATTATTAGCTTGCATGATGCCATCTTTGCCTCCAGATCCTTTTCCATCTCTCCTCGAAACTCCAAGACCTCAAGGGACGCTCGTCGACCTCAGTCACTAGCAGTTGGTGAGCATTCTGACGAGGAGGACGGGAGGATTGATTAGGAGAGTCATAGTTTGTTCTGATTGCATGAATCCTTTCTCTCTTCTCTTTTCTTGCTTTTCCGACCCTTTCCTTCCATCTCCCTTGCCTCACTGGGGCTCCATAGAGTGCGACGACCTCGTATCATGTCGATTGGCGTGCATTCTGATGAGTAGGATGTGCATGGAGGTCTAGAACACTATTTTGGATGACGATTGCATGATTCTTCTCCATTTGTTTTGTTCTTACTTTCCTTGGACTTTCTTTCAACTACCTCGCCACACTAAAGTTCTGTTGAGCTCGTCGGCCTCCATCAGGGCTAGTCAATATGCTCTTTGTTGAGCTGGATGGGAAGAGAGATCCAAAGCATCACTTGGTGTTTTCAATGCATGATTTGATTCCTTTCACTCTATTTTTTCTATTCCAATCAAGTTTCATTGCATTCCTTTTCGATTTGATCAAGATTTCAACCAAAACTTGCTTTATGGACTGGTGAAGGGTCACACAAATTCCATCAATGGAGCTTGTCGACATATTTAGCTAATGGATTATATCGATAAGATTAGTAGACAATTATATCTGACGAGTTTGTTAGACAGTTATAACTGACAAGAATTACTGGCAAGGGGCTTAGGATCCAGATAGTTACAAAGCTCATCTTTGTTTTCTTACTTTGGTTTTCCTTCTGTTTCTGATCGTTATTTGATTTCCGGTGTACGTTTTCTACGTTACATCCACATTCATCGCCTAAGGGCGTACATTAATTGACAAATAGATGTCTACATTATCTCGATTGACTCAGATTAGTTTCTTGCATCACATTTTATGACTTTCTTTTGTTTTGTGATTTGATTTCTTTCTCCATCGCCTAAGGACATACATTAATCGACATGTAAATGTCAACATTGACCTTTATACAATTTATTTTCCTTTGTTATTTTCACGGATTTTCATGATTTCTGTAAATTATACATGAACTTCCACTTTGAGTATTTCCGACCTATCGAATGTTTTTCTATCGTCTAAGGGTATACATTAATTGGTATTCCTATGCCTACATTTGTCTCGAGTTATTTCCTTTTTGAATTGTGTGGTTTTCGATTCACACATTGTGACCATGTCGGTGGAACCCCTAGGCGCGTTCTCCAACCTACTCCGGTGTGCGAAAACACACGGGGAGATCCGATACAGTCACGGCAAAAATGGTGAATCCGGAAGAAGAGACAAGACTCGGAAACACCAAAGGGAAAACAAAAAGGATAAGGAAAGGAGTCGCCACCTAGTCTTTTAATGGAAAGACGAGGAAAACCA
>JAMKQA010057675.1:0-11234 GCA_024699735.1 Posidonia australis
GCTTGCTCAGATCAGGATTTGCTGAACTCAAGGTTTCTAACCTCTTCTAATGGTTGCCTATGGGTGTCCTTATAAAGGATTTTCTCATGGGTAACTCCTAGGAATGCAAGGAGCCTCGTAGATGAAAAGCCTGGAAGATTCCATGACATATTCGTTGCTAGAGGTAACAGCCATGGAGGTGGAAAGCCAGCAGCCCGCAGCCTGCGAAATGGCTGGGTGCCTGGGATGTGCATCTGCTATGTGCGCCACCTAGGTGTGCTAGGGAGGTGTGCTAGCTAGGTGTGACAGGGAGGTGTGCTAGCTAGGTGTGCTAGCTAGGTGCTCTCTCCTACCTATCTGAAGTTCTAGTTGGGCTGCGGGCTTGCTATGGTTTTAGGGTTGATTCAAGGGTTAGCCACATCCAAAGCAACAACTGGAAAGCACATCCATGGGTCACCTCAAAATCAGGGTGTCTACAGATACCATGGAGTCGCCGGGCACTCTACGTGTAATTGCTACACACTCCGGAATGCTATTCAGAATCTAATTGACTGCAAGGCAATCACCATGAACAATCAGGAGGCAGAACCTAGGCCCATTGCACGAGCACCCCACGCATCTGCATCCACATCAGGCAACATAGTCAACCAACCCCTGCCTGAGCATGCACCAGGGACTTCGGGAGTCCATTTCCTGTTTTCGGATGAGGTCGAGCCTTTTGATCCTTCTCGCCTCATCCATGATGTTTCTAAGCCCATTTCTTATCAACTGAGTCG
Organism: Posidonia australis; assembly: GCA_024699735.1. Taxonomy (NCBI): domain Eukaryota; kingdom Viridiplantae; phylum Streptophyta; class Magnoliopsida; order Alismatales; family Posidoniaceae; genus Posidonia; species Posidonia australis. Next base: position 756 of record JAMKQA010057675.1, read on the forward strand.
GTATTTTCTTGATACTGTCAATTCTACTATGAACATGATTCAGTTGACTGCTCGACCAAGACGTGCGGCTGCCAAACCCACCATGCAATCCGCCCAACCAACAGCTTGTTTGTTAGCTAGACCAAGGCAAAACCCGACCCACCAAGTGCCAGAACCCTCTTTGCCAGCACCAATCCCTACAGAGTAAAGAGCCCGTGCTCCTAAGGTTATCAACCTGACACAGGACACCCACCTCAAGCCCTATAGTTACACCGTTGAAATGTGCGCAGAGGTAACACGGTCGGGAAGGGTGTACAACGCCCCAACCCTAGCTAACAAAACTAGCCAGCTTGTGGCCTCATCTATCCAAGTTAGAGCCAACATTCCTGGTCCAATCCCTGAAGAGACTACCACCAAAGCTAATCCTACCACCAAAACCGATCCACCAGTAACCGACATTACCGCTCAGCTGAAGAAAGTTAAGGCAGACATTTCCATCTGGGACCTTATTCACACCTCAGCTGAACATAGAGAAGCATTTCTCCGAGTCTTCCAGGCTGCCCATGTTTCCTCAACAATACAACCCTCAACCTTGGAAAACATGGTGGGAATGATAGCTGCACCTGAGGTTATTTCCTTCTCCAGCTCTGAGCTTCCTCCGACGGGGACAAATCATAATCAGCCCCTATTCATTGCGGTGCAGTACCAGACTTTCTGCATTCCGCTTACACTGGTTGATAATGGTGCCGGTTTCAACGTCTGCCCCATGCGAACTGTAAGTCAGGTGGGCTTCAAATCGGAGGACATTACTCCAACTCTAAAGGGAATGACAGCCTTTGATAACACGCACCATGATGCTTTAGGGATTCTAACCATTCCTTTAATCATTGGTCCTGCCCGTTTCGAGGTTGAGTTCTATGTTGTTGACCTCAAACCATCCTTCAATCTTTTGCTTGGACGCCCTTGGCTCCACAAGCATCAGGTCATCCCCTCAACCCTCCATCGCATGATCAAATTCCGCTGGAACAATGACATCGTCGTTGTAATGGCGAAAAACCTAGAAAAGGAGAAGGTTGAGGCAATTTCTTTAGTCTCTTCCCATACTGTCCGCTTTGATTCTAGACCTTCTGATGTACTTTCCCATGTCGACTGTTTTGAACCGGTCAATTTCATTCCTATTCTCCAGTGTGCAAGTCATTTGGCCACTTTTGGCAATCCCTTTTCGATGGTCAAGAATTTATGTCAGAGATGGGGGTATGAGAAAGGAGCACCTCTCGGGCGCAATGGCCAAGGAATCGCAGAACCAATTGTCGCGGAAAGAAGACGTGAATTTGAAGGATTGGGATACGAGCGCAAGCTACAGGATAGATGTGCAAGGCATCGTAAGCTCCAAAAGTTCATCATTCCTCAAGATTTAAACAATTTTGTCTGTGCGGGATTGTTGGATCCCAATCGGAGTTTGATGCTTGCAGAGCTCGAGCCAAATAAGCCGATCAGTGAGCCAGAATGGGTATGCGTAGAGGACTACTACTCAGAGGAGGAAATTATGGACTTCAGAATGGGTTCAACGTCATCCGTGTCCCTAGGGATAGCCATGCTAACATTACCGCCTCCAGAGTCAGCAGAAGGTCTGTCTACCAATCCATTTGCCGTTTGGGATGCAGCAAGGGCAGAATCTGCAGTAACCACATCAGAGCAGCAGACAGTGGTGAGAGTACTACAGCCAATGCAGTCGGAACAAGCACTTGAAATACCATTGAGGACCACCAGTGCTTACTATGTGGATTCCCCTTCCGACGAAGAGGAGGGAGATACCGAGGTGGCCCAAGTGGATGACATGCTCAGCGACTTAGACGTTCTATTTCAGGAGCAGTTGTCAATGCTGGCTGAAGATGCGTAGGATGAAATCAGGCGTAGGAAAGGGAAAGCAGAAATGACAGAGGACAAGGGAGAATCAGTAGCAACACCGGGTCAGTCTGCAATCATGACCCTTGAGGAAAACAAATCATCAGATACTAGATAAGAGGAGTTTATCTCCTATCAGCCGGGAGGCAGGTCTAGGTGGCATTACCAAACTTGACCCCATTTGAGCAGTGGGGTCCAAAAAGAAAAGATCCTGAGTTAAGCTCAGGGGGAACCCGGGCAGTAGCACTCACATCAGTCAAACAGAGGACAGCTGCCCACCTGTTGCACATGCTGTACAAAGACAGCATGATAGAAAAAGCTTTTGTTCATCATTGGTAGAACAGTCAGGCAAGCTCAGAAATGTCAAAGCCAGAAATCATCAGGGGTGCATACAGGGAAACTTGAGATACAATGATCATTCTGAAACACCATCAGACGCTGTCATCCTTGAGGACATCGACTGCATCAAACTGTCAAAGCTAGTTAATTCGTGCTACTTGGAAAGTACTATCAGTGATCACAAGCAGCATGTCCTCACTCTGCGACACCAACACTTTCCTCCAATGCATGCATTCATACTCTTCCTACATTCATGCTCTTCTCTGCATTACAACACACTAATTCACATGCAGAATATGCATATGTAGGGCCTAGTTCTCTTGCATCAACGCATGTATGGATCTTAGCCAGATAATGATAGGCAGGATAAGCCAGCTAGTGTTTGGAATGTGTAGCACCTCCTCAGGTAGATACTATTCAGGAACCTAAAGAGTGAGGGAGCCACCTTTCATTGTGAATTGGGCGAAGTATCCAAACTTCTCATGAACCCTGCACCTCCTAGAGGGAGATAAAATGTTAGGGGTGAGAATGAGAGCGTGAGAAATGAAAATAAAAATAAAATATCTGTGAAAGGGCATAAAAAAATAAGAGGACAGAAGTCGCAGCTAGAAGTCTGCCCTAAAGAGAGAGGCATGTCGGGTAGCTCTGTCTCTCAAGTTTATCTTGGAGAGGAGTCGGAATGAATACCTGGGAGAAATGTCCAAAAGGGCATAGCCACCCCTTTAAACAAGCAGCAGCTCCCCACCATAGACCAGGTACCAATTACCTCCAAGCCAGGGATAGGGTAAACCCACATGCCTATGAGGGAGTGAATAAAGAATAATTAAAATAAAAAGCAGGGGTATGGTCCAGTGAGGTTTGGAATGGAGCCCAAAACACAGTGACCCATTTCCAGAGAGTCACCCGAAAAACTAGAGGCTTGGATAGAGTCTCGTGAGGTCTGGTGTTGCCATTCCCTTGTACTTGGCATTAGGCATCCCAACGGTGAGGGCATAAATAAGATCCAGCAAATCATTTGACATGCATACATTTTTTCCTGCAAACAAACATCCTAATAAACGTCGCAGAGTGTCACTTGGCTCTCTTGTCTTGAATGTGACAACATCTTTCAATTCAAGAGAATCGAGAGGACATCACCTAAACCAGGGGCATGTAAGCTGCTCTGGTTGGTTTGGGACCATTTGTCTCAACCAGGGGCATGTCAGCTGTCCTATGGTTGGCCACACTGAGCCAGTACTCGACCAGGGGCATGTAGGTTGCTCTGATTGGTTAAGACTCATCCGTGTCAGCCAGGGGCATGTTAGCTGTCCTATGGTTAGACGCTTTGATCCATCTCGACTAGGGGCATGTCAGCTTCCCTATAGGTCTAAGCTCCCTAGTGATCGGCCGGATGGTGCAGTCAAACGATCCCAGTTCCCCAAGTCTGCTGTCCTTATCTCACAGTTCGTTCTGATGGAACAAATCTTGGTGTATTTTTCTATCCACGGTTCGTTCCGATGGGACGGATCCTGGTGTTCATTTTCATTGATTTTTCCTATCCATGGTTCGTTCCGATGGAGCGAATCCTGGTGTGATTTTTCCTATACCCGGTTCATTCCGATGGAACGAATCCTGGTGTGACGTTCCTATCCACGGTTCGTTCCGATGGAACGAATCCTGGTGTGTTTTTCCCATCCACGGTTCGTTCCAATGGGACGGATCCTGGTGTTCTTTTACATTTGAATTTTCCTATCCACTGTTCGTTCCGATGGAACGAATCCTGGTGTCTTTTGATATTTTGATTTTTCCCATCCACGGTTCATTCCGATGGAACGAATCCTGGTGTCTTTTGATATTTTGAATTATCCCATCCACGGTTCGTTCCGATGGAACGAATCCTGGTGTGACTTTCCTATCCACGATTGGTTCTGAGGGAACAAATCCCTGTGTGATTTTCCCATCCACGGTTCGTTCCGATGGAACGAATCCTGGTGTGTTTTTTTCATTCACGGTTCGTTTCGATGGAACGAATCCTAGTGTGACTTTCCTATCCACGGTTGGTTCTGATGGAACAAATCCCTGTGTGATTTTCCCATCCACGGTTCGTTCCGATCGAACGAATCCTCGTGCTCATTTACATTGAATTTTCCTACCCATGGTTCGTTCCATCGGAACGAATCCTGGTGTGATTTTCCCATCCACGGTTCGTTCTGTTGGAACGGATCCTAGTGTCTTTTGACATTTGTGATTTTCCCATCCACGGTTCATTCCAATGGAACGAATCCTGGAGTTCATTTACATTTATTTTTCCTATCCACGATTCGTTCCGATGGAACGAATCCTGGTATGATTTTCCTATCCACGGTTCATTCCGATGGAACAAATCCTGGTGTCTTTCGATATTTGAATTTTCTCATCCACAGTTTGTTCCGATGGAACAAATCCTGGTGTCTTTTGAAATTTGAATTTTCCCATCCACGATTCGTTCTGATGGAATGAATCCTGGCGTCTTTATGTATTTGAACTTTCCCATCCACGGTTCGTTCCAATGGAACGAATCCTGGTGTTCCTTTACATTGATTTTCCTATCCATGGTTCGTTCCGATGGAACGAATCCTAGTGTTCATTTACATTGATTTTCCTATCCCCGGTACGTTCTAATGGAATGGATCCTGGTGTCCGTTTACTTTTGAATTTCCCATCCACGATTTATTCTATTAGGATGAATCTTGGTGCCCCCTTTTCACCTTTGATTTACCTCTCTGTGGGCTGATAGCCCGAACTACCTGGATGACTTCCGTGATCAGTCACTTCTCGGTCGGCAAGCATCGTGAGTCCTGTCTAGCGCTTCTCCTGACAAGTGTGATAACCAGTCATGTCTCTTTGGAGCTGATTGGTCGTCACCTTGTTAGAGCTTTGCTGTGCTCATCCATTTGGCCTCGACTGTGGCGACAAGATCTCTAGTGCAGACCCCTGGTTTGAACTTTGGCTAGTGGCCAATTGTCAGTGATTAACTCTTGTTTGTGGTTTCACGAGGGGTGTCTTTGTCGACCCTGAGAATCGGTCTCTGTTCTACTTGGCCTCCAACCTCGCTCAAGGAGGGGCATCTGTAGACACCCCAATTTTCTGATTTTGTAGGATGGAGATATGGTGGCTGAGCTTTAACCCTCATTAGTCCCATTTACTTCATGGAAGCCCACTTGGGCCCATGAAGGGCCACATAGGCCCATTAAACCCTAATTGAGCTTACTTGGGCCCACAAGACTTATTTGGGCCTGTTTAACTTTCATGAACCTATTTAGCCCCATTTGGGCCTTTTAATTGTTCTTTTTTTCATTTTGTTCATAAGAAGCATGCAGGAGTTTTTTCATAAAGGATGCATGGAAGGAAACCAACAGTCATGCATCAGGTTCAACAGGAATAACTACCAGTGGACCCTACATGCTTGGAGAAATTTATTCTAGCTCCTTGAGTAATTTTTGTAGAATTTTTGACTAAACTGTAATTTACCCAATAAAGGGTAGAACCGTCCCTCAGAAAATTCGAGAAGGTCAGAAATATTTGCACAGCTTCCAGGACCCCATGCAAAGTTTCTAGGATAAGAATTGCCACCTGAATTGACCCTGTTGATCAATTTTGTAGAATTTTACAATAGTTTCTAGAAATTACAGATGGGTCCTTGGACTTCTACAGATGCCAAAAGATTTTCTCTTGTCAGGCCCTATCTGCCAAAACAGATCCGAAGAACTCATATCAGCATCTTGTAGCTCATTACCTTGGAAAATCCCTAAATGACTCATAACTGGAAATTTTGCAAAGAGACCCCTAGAACTTCTATATTGACTAAAGCTTTAATTCATGCAGTCGGAAGTGAAGTAAATGCTCCGAGAAAAGCCCCCACTATTTCCTAAATTGCAAGAAGACCCTCGACTACCACCGAGACAGATTGTCTCTAGAGCTTGACCTCCCGTGAGAGATCAAGAATGCCCCCTTTACACCAGAATTCAGCTTATGCTCGAAAACTTTCGGAATTCTATAGTTTAGGGTAAAGTTACCGTAATGCCCCTATCAATCGACCCCTAGGTTGATGGCACTCCAATTGTCGATCAAGGGCAACCAGGAATCCCTCCACCCTTGATCAAGCCCAAGATCACTCCAAAAGCATGTGGCCAACTTGCAGTGGATTCTACCGTGGTTGGAAAATTACCATTTTCCCCTATCATTGGGCGTAGAGGAACCTTGAGCCCCATCTATTGGCCAAAGGCTCTCACTCACCTTGTGACAATTTGTAATGACAACCTTTAGAGCAGAGTTAGCTACAGACAAGCTTCAGTATGATCAGGAAATTACAGATTTGCCCCTAACTTGTAGAAAGCTCAAGGAACACCCAAGAAGAGACAACATCTGACCGACAGTGGCGATCACCCTCTGTAAACACCCCAATTTTCTGATTTTGTAGGATGAAGATGTGGTGGTTGAGCTTTAACCCTCATTAGGCCCATTTACTTCATGGAAGCCCACTTGGGCCCATGAAGGCCCACATAGGCCCATTAAACCTTAATTGAGCTTACTTGGGCCCACAAGACTTATTTGGGCCCATTTAACTTTCATTAACCCATTAAGCCCCATTTGGGCCCATGGGGGCCCACAAGGCCCACATAGGTCCATTAAATCAAATCTGAGCCCATTCTGACCCATCAAACCTATTTAGGCCCGTTCAACTCTTTTAAAGCTCATTCAATTTGTTTGGGCCCATTTGGTCCATTTGGGCCCACCTAAACCCATTTGGGCCGATGGGGGCCCACAAGACCCACATAGGCCCATGGAGGCCCAGTAAGCCCACAAGGCCCTCAATGGCTCAACCTACATTTCCTCCCATTTAATTTTCCAAAGTTTAACCTATTTGATTCTCCATAGATCAAGCCTACTTCCATATTCATTTTTCTCCCTCAATCACCAATGTTTTCCTACTACATAATTTAAATATTCCATTATTTCATCAACACACCCACTGAACCCATCTTTTTTTCACTAACTTCACATGATCAGCCTGAATCCACCTCCTTATTGAGCTCATCATCTCACCGTCGATCCAGCCAGCAAGTCAGAGATTCCTCAGCCGTTAGATGGCTCACCGGAGAAGCCAAGATCGCCGTCCATCTTTACTGATCTGGCATAACAGCGGTCGGAGTTTGTTTCTATTATGTTTGGTGTCGCGCGCTTGGTTGGAACCAATCGGATGGTTTCTGACGGTCTATAAAATGAGGAGGAAACCACGTGAGAGAAAAAACGACAGACCCTGAGAGCACTCGAGAGTGGAGAATTGAGAGCGAGGAAGAGAAGAGCAGAGCCAAAGCCATCGCGGAGGAGGAGACCAGTCGCTTCAAAGCTCCGGCGAGCCACCTCCGTTCAGGTATACCCATTAACTCCTTTTTTGTTCTATCTTTCTGAATTGTAGTCTTCCTACCTTCCTCTCTCTTTCTGGAGCGGTTCCAAGGGATCCAGAGCGATCCCTTGGCCTCAGCCGCTCTGCCGTGCTCCGCCGTTGCCAAACACCGGCGACAGAGGTGGGCGGGGCAATCCATGAAGTCTCCAGGATCCCCGAGCCTCCTGTCCTCCTTCCCTGGCCTCCCTCGAGCTCCACCGCCCCTTGGATTGCCGCTCCGTTGCTCCAGAAGCCCGCACCGCGCCCACTGGAGAATCGCCTGGATCCCGCCGTCACCGGAGAAGACGATGGAGTCCAGAGAGGAGCCGCACGCCTCCCACATCGTAGAGCATCTCCGATCATTTGGGATCACTCTGCGACTCACCCTCAGCGTTCCAGTGCCTTCAGAACTTCCCCTCAAGCCTCGGATCACCGCCGCAACCAACCACGCTGGAGATGGACCACCACCGACTGCTAGAGCCCCTCCGCCACTCCATTCAGCTCCAGAGGAGGGGAGGAAGCTTCCCTTAACGCCGCGAAGCCTCCCAGAGCACAGGAACACCGTGCCGCAGCCCTGACAGGACTCCTTCTTCCCCATAGTCGTCGCCAGAGCACCTCGACGGTGAGGTGGGTGGGACGCCAGTCCCACCGTTGGCTGCTCGATCCACTCCGTTGGATCCTCCTCTCCTGCCTTCTTCTTGCCTCCCGTGAAGTCTGATCTAAGATCGGACCATGAGAAGGCCTGTTTTTTCCCCCTCTAGCGGTCGTCGGCGGCAAGCTCCGTCGCTAGCGACCGTCGTTTCTTTTTCATTTTAAAAAACAATTTAAAACATTTTATTTGAATAAAACCCGGAGTTTATATTTTTCTTGCAAATAGGTCATTCTGGAATTACTTTTTGGTCCTTTTATTACATCTAGGTCCTTCCATTATTTTTCTAAAATGTTTCGAATAAAGTTTTAACTGAAAATATTACATGTTTTACCCTGAACATTTAAAATAATGTTTTCTGAGTTTAAAACTTTAATAAAAGCCCTCCAGAGTTTATAAAATGTGTTTTGCTTCAGGTAAATTGCATTGATAACCCTGGATTTCCTTGAAATTATTCTCACAGTTCATTTTATTGTGAAAATTGCATATAAGTCTCTGATCTTCTTCAAAATGTTTCTGACAGTTCATTTTTATAGTAAGAATTGCATATAAGCCCTCGTACTTTCATACATGTTTCAGATTGCTCAATTTTGCTAGTTTATTTGCATTTAAGCCCTTGCATATTTCAAAAACTCTCTAGATAATTGTTTTTGTTGGTTAAATTGCAGTTTAGCCCTCATATTTCTCTGAAACTTTTCCAAAAGCATGTTTTTATGGGACAAATTGCATTTAGGCCCCTGTGTTTTATAGAAAACTTCCAGAAGGCTTATTTTACTGTGAAAATTGCATAAAACTCCCTGAATTTCTTTTAAAACATTCCATAAGCTTGTTTTCTTGGTTTAATTGCACTTTAACCTTCTATTTTTACTGAATTTCTTCTGGATGCTTTGTTTGCTGGGTTTTTGCAGTTTAGCCCCTGTCCTTCATTGATATTGCTCTGATTGCCTGTTTTCAGGGGTAACATGACCATTTTACCCCTGAAACTTCTTGGATCATTTCTGAGACATTTTCTTGCTTTTTTACCATGATTTTATGTAGAATTGATTTGCATGCATGCATTAGTGGTAAATTTGCATTCAGACCCCTAGAGAGCTTCCTTTGACTAGGCATGCACATTTGACCCTAGATTTCATCATAATTGCATAGAATGTGTTTTCCTATGTATTTCTCGATGATTTGAGCTTCCGAACTTCAGTTTTCCTCGGAATTTTGGCTTTTTGCACAAAACCTCCTAGACTTCTCACTTTTGCATTCACACTTGCATTTTGCATGGCTTTTCGCATCTTTTTGCACGGATTTTCCCGTCTTTTCTTTCTCGCTTGGTGCACGCTTTTCTAGCCTGCTTCGAGCTTTGTTTTTTCCTCGTTTTCCGGGTTTTCCTCAGTTTTCCGTAGTTTTCACTTATTTTGGTTTTCCATCGCCCGAGGGCGTACAATAAAAGGCTTACAAAGCCGACATGGTCCCGAAATGAGGATTATTTTCCCCTTTTTGATTTTCTCGGATTTATCCCAATTTTTGTTGTTTTACGAGACGCTTTCCAAGAATTTCATGATTTTCACGATTTTCCTCATCACCCAAGGGCGTACAGTAAAGTGGCATTAACAATGCCTACATTTGACCCTCGGATTAACTTTTTTCCCTTGATTCCTTTTCTTTGCTTTGATTTGGCATGTTTTCAGTCATCTTCATACATGAGCACAAAGAATAAGCAAGCATACATTCATTAGACCATTGACAGTAGGAAACCTAGTGTAGACACCCCGATTTTGAGGTGACCCAGAGATGAGTTATCCGCATGATGCTTTGGACAGGGCTAACCCTTAAACCATACCCGGAGCCTATAGCAAGCCAAAACCCAATTAACAAAATCTGTGAGCTAGCTGGGCGCACCTCATAAAAGCACCAAGTAGGCGCACCAAGTAGGCGCACCAAGCAGGCGCACATCACTGGCACACCAAGCAGGCGCCTAGCCGTTTCCAGGCTGCGACTGTTGACCTTCCGCCTTTTGGGCTGTTACCCTAGCAAACGAATGTGCCAAGGAATATTCGAGGCTCTTCGTTTGCAAGGCCCTCTGTAGACACCCCAATTTTGAGCTCATTTGGCAGCAGGCTCCTCCGATTGATGCTCTGGTCGCAACCACCAAAACCCTAGCTCACACAAGCCCAATTAGGTTCACACTAGCCCACATGACCTAATAAAACAC
>JAMKQA010057680.1:0-10719 GCA_024699735.1 Posidonia australis
CTCGCTAACTTTAAGCGAGGACATTTCCTCGCAAGCTCCCCGCTATATTGCCTCGTTATATTTTTACGAGGACATGTCCTCGCTAAGTCCTCGCCGCATGTCCTCGCAAAATCTAATTTTTCTAGTAGTGTTAGCTCAATCTATTGTATATATCTTAGCCCAACCCATCTAGTTGTCTTTTTTATTGGTTTTAAAATGTTGTTTGTGCAATTGTACTATTAAATGTGTTTCTTTATTTATTTATAGTGAAATTTGAATGTTATTAGAGTTTATAATGGACAATAAGATTTATATTAGAAAAGTCAACCCATAAGTGGTCCAAAGTGTTTGGATTTGACCAATTTAAACCTAACCCAACTGTGATTAGGTTAGGTTGGGTTGTGTTGCTTCAATCTGCATGGGTTGTGGGCTAAATTCGGATTAAAAGTTTATTTAGTAGGTTGAATTGAGTTTGAGAAAATCCAATTTAACTAGGCCCATTTGCACCCCTACACGACATCCTAGCAAATGCCTCTCTTTTTTTCCCTTTTATCTTTCTCATCCTTTTGAAATTTAAGAAGCTTCCTTGAATCATTGATGAACTCAACTTCCATGTCTCTTTATATGGCTCTTTTTGTGATTCATGCTCAAGAATCATCATGTTGTAAACCTTGTGTGAATCCTTTATTGCACTTACATCCGTTTCATGAACAATCTGGTCACAAAACTGCGATAACATTATGCTTGAGGGTCTTCTGTCTTTCGTCACTGTAAAATCCTTGAAACAAATGTAATATAGTAGAATGATATTAGATTTGCGTTAAAATGTTTAAAAGAATATGAGGTTTATACAATTATTGATATTTGAATCATTGATGAACTCAACTTCCATGTCTCTTTATATGGCTCTTTTTGTGATTCATGCTCAAGAATGATCATGTTGTAAACCTTATGTAAATCCTTTATTGCACTTACATCCATTTCATGAACAATCTGGTCACAAAACTGCGATAACATTATGCTTGAGGGTCTTCTATCTTTCTTCATTGTAAAATCCTTGAAACAAATGTAATATAGTAGAATGATATTAGATTTGAGTTAAAATGTTTAAAAGAATATGAGATTTATACAACTACTGATATTTGTAGTCCAATACTCATTCATTAATAAACCAAAGCTATCTTCAGAAAGTTATTTTTTATGAACATGGTGTAGCTATATTGTTCTTCAATCGACCATTATGTATGATTTTTCTTTGAATATTGTGTAGAATCAAAATATGTCAATAGTTTCTTCCACCATCTAAAACTTTCATTGACGTTGATCTTCATCATCATAGACTTAGTTTTGCTCATCATTGATAGACTTGTTTGTCCCATCGAATCGTCAGTTATGGTACCAATTGTTGGAATTGGATTCACAGATAATTTGTGGAAGTGTAACATGACAGGCATACACATGGAAGACTAACACAAAGATATATGTGGAAACGAATACGGGAAAAACCACTATAAAATGAGAGATAGAGAATCCATTATAGAACAAGATTTACACAAAGAACTTTGCACCAACCCCATGAGCGTCACTCTAATTCCATATTTCTCTCAACTTTTTCTCTCATCATTAAAGCACAAGTCACCTCTCAAAGGAGTTATTACATGAGTATAAATAATATTAATTCTAAAAGCCTAGGATCCATTAACACAATTACATATAACTCATATACCCATCTAAGGAAAGTCTACCTCACTAGACCAACCTAATGTAGAACCACACTTATCTTGCCAAAATGGCAATGAGGGAGGAGATTGAAGGTAAGAAATAGAAAACAACACATGTAAAATCATAGGATTATTGTCGTCTTGCCCTCCTTAATTTCCCTGCAAATATTTTGTTTTTTCAATTTGAATAAAAAGCATGAACATATTTTTTTCTTAAATCATAATATGTAATGTTGTAACCACCCGCATCATTACACCCAAGATTCATTAGCGTAAATAAATTAAACACAATAAAATACTTAATTTAAAGAAATATCTAAAGGTTAATAAAGTATCTAGTGAAATATCAGTAACCTGTAGTGGACAGCTAGGTGACTCTTACTATATGCATTAGCGAGGACAAATAACTATTCATCTGCACCTGTAACTAAAATTAGGAAAACACACCTCATAAAAACTACACGAAAATCAAGGCAAAACCGTATAAAGATCAAACTGGTTCAAGACACATTTTTAAACCATTGCATTTTTCTATTTAAAACGCCACTTTCCACAACCACGATCATCCAAATACATGCACTATTGGCCAAAATTAGCAAAAGTAGCAACGCCACACAAGAGGAAAACTCAAGGCCACTCTAGCAAAAACCACAACAACTCGAGCCACACAAGCAGAAAACCACATTGAATTGTATTACTTAGTGTTAAAAAATTAACTCTAGCCACAAGCAGATATCTAAATACACTACACTACCACGAACCTACTTCCTTGAATCACCAACCATGATCTGAGTAGGCTTCTACAAGTCTTCCTCAGCAATAACTATCATGCATATCTCTGAACTGATTGATAACAAAGAATCTCCACCAAAATACCCAAATCTTGCATATACAATTAACAAATGGAAAAAGTCAGAAACAGGAAAAGGGTCATTTTCTGGTATAAATGTGAGATCTGATCGCGTATTTTTATGGGGGCACTACAATTGACATCCACACACTCATTGTCCAGAGTTTTGTCTGATAGCAAAACCACATTCAACTCTCTCCCATTTGGCATCGGCAGCTACTTGTATCTACTTGGCAAACACCATTAAGATGGCTTCTACTGTTTCTTGCAACCAGCGAATCCAATTGTCCTATGATTGTGATTTTTCTTAGTCAGCTACATCTAGAGGAACATAGTACATGTTTTGTGGCTCTTGTTGATACACGGCTGGTCCTTGAAGACATACTAACATCTAAACATATTTGCAATGCTAGTTTCAGTGTGACGGTGATATATCATGACTTTTCACAATGAAAACAACTAAATATATTTAATAACTTCTATGTGGAATGGATTGAAGAGTTGCTTTTATACAAGATTTTCTGGCCTTCGGTGGTGTGAGGGTAATTCTTCAAGATATTTAACTACCAAAACATATTCACAATGTTCAGTATAGACGGAGTTTTGTTAATTTTCCAGATAATATATGTAAATACAGGAATGAGAATTAAAAAACAGGCCAACTCCTAGAGGCCGAACCGTATATGTAACCATAGGGAATACCAAACTAAGTTTTATGACCCTTGTTGGTATTAGGACGGTTCTTCAAAAAGGGTCACAACTTATACATAATTTATATACAGAATATTTTGTGTGAGACAGATATGGAAAATGACTAGCACAACTCATTTTCAGTCATTGTCAGCTTTTAGGAAAATGATAAAGGAGAAAAACGAAAGGAATCAGGTAAAGAGCATGCTATAAATTAATATATAGAGAGAGAGGGATATGTTAGTGTGATGTTCTTGATTATATAAAGATGGTATCAGAGTCGACACTCTTGTAAGCATGAGTCTCGAAAACATTTTACTGTGTGTTTTTTTTTTTTAAACTACACTTGACCACGGAAAGCATATCCAAATATTTGAAATATTCTGTACCATAGGGACCATGAATGAATATTGAATTCAACATACATAATATTAATACATTTCTTTACATGGTATCAGAACAAGAACTGTCATGAATATAAATCTCCATTCAGTATACTCATTAGTTCCAAATTATCACATTGCAGATTTTAGGATCATCGACCTCTAAATGAGTTTTAACTTTCGAAATTCACTGATTACCTTAAATTGCTCTCAACATCACCAAACGACTTTTATGTAGATGCGCTTATCTAGTTATTAGTTAGGTAACAAGGGATGGAAACCAAATGCCTTCACTGTCAGGTATGCAATGACTTGATTCTAATTGGTTGGACATGGATTGGACCAAGTGAAGTTCTTGCACCTTCCTCCAAAACAGCAACCCGAGTTAAAAACCAAGAAAGTCTTTTTATTTGATGCCTAGGAGGCCAAAATGAACGCAAGTGGTGATCTCAGCTGCATAATTACTTCATTATTAATCTTGGGTAAGGCCTAGATTTCTTCTTGGTGCATGTGGCAACTTCCTGGCCTCTTGCTCTTTTCGCGTGGAGCTCACAGATTTCTTGTTGGTGCATGTGGGAACTTCCTGGCCTCTTGCCCTTTTCGCGTGGAGCTCACGTGCATGGATTTGTGTATGGACTCACAAGGTGATCAGTATATGTAGGTCTGATGTTGATGATAATGGTAATCTTGAAATTTCACCAACACAAGGAAACTGGCTGACTCACTGAGAAAGAGAGAGAAAGGATAATTGAAATCTTCTCTTTCTTCCTCACAGTTCGGAAAAGTGGGGGACGGGTGAAAAAGAAATTTTCACTGATAGATGAACATGACCCATTTCCATATTCATTCTCTTCTCTTCCTTCCTCTGTCTCTAGCACCCTTTCCCTCTCTTCTAGTGAACCAAACTGTGAAGCTTCTCCTTTGAGTAATTCTAATGCTTTTATTCTGTTATTCGCATAGTTAGTCCTCCTTGAAGTTTATTTGCATTTGGGCTATCGGGTAGTTTGTGAGGTGTTGCTATTTATCCTTCTTTTCGTAGTTTGTATAGGGGTAGCTGTATTTTTGGTGGTTGGAATGCTGCTGGTTGTTCTGCTACTATGTGTGAAATTTTGATGTGGGATCTTTGTTTGTTCTTTTTGAAGTTGTTTTGTCCTTTTGGCAATTGGGTATATGGTGGTGATAACATAGTGCCATTGGTGATGATAATTTGACATGGACAATTTATTCTTTCTGAAACTTGTGAACCCCTTTGATTTCCCGGGGAACTTAGGTGGGAGATTTGTTCTGTTTGTGCTTGTAGATGTGAATCTTGTGTTTGAATCTTTTTTGTTATTTTTTTAGTTTTAGTTATGTGAGGTTTCATGATTTGTGATGTTGTTGATTAAGTTTTAAGGATGCATTACTGGTGAGATATGGCCATTGGTTAATATTTATCAGCCCCCACTTCTCCACTACTTTCTTGTTCTTCCCATTTTCCTAATTCATTTTTTTCATTAGTTCAATGAGTTTCTAAAATTTTCTTCTTTTTCCCACAGATATGCGAAAGGGTGGTTGGAGTTTTATCTGTTATGCTTGAGGCTGCAGTATCATAGATTCAGAAGAAGGATACCGAGGTGGACAGGCAATGCCAGTTCCTCTTGCACCCTATCCATCACCCCCAGCGCCATTTACACAACCAAACGGTAGTATTTATGCTTTCAATCATCTTATATGTCGTTCTTTCGTGAAAATTTGGTCGAGTTTGATTCTGTTTTATGATTGACTTTTGTTGTATTCACTATTGTCATTCACGTAGGTCTGAGGAGTTCTTCATAATCTTAGTGACACTTGTGGTACTGTAGCATAATTGTCTCCTCTTTCTATTTCTGGCTTCCTCTTATACACGAAGTTTTGTCCTGCAGTAATAGGCTTATCTGGTTCTTATCCATGGCTTAGTTTCCAACAGAATATAAAACCAGAAAATATTTCATAGGTAGAGTAGCAGCATTGCAAATCTGCAAATTAGCTGCAAGCTAACAAGTAGTTGACCTCTCTAGTAAAAGTCTTACAAAATTTCGGATGCTTTTAAGATCAAGCAATGGATTGGTTATTAAATTCAATCTCATGCAATGGATGATCTGAGAGAAGCAGCATATGGGCATAATTACATTTTCTTCTCAACCAGTTTATCCTGTGGCTTCTATGTCAGTATTGGTCGTCTTTAAGAATAAAGTTGAGTTAATTTATACTCAGGATCTGGTGCTATTACAAAACAGTGTGCAGATGGAGTTTATTTTCATGTCAGTTTATTGGGAAAATTAATTGAAGGACACATTTGAACTAATAATGTTTTTTTCATCTGTTGCGTTGTTTTGTCCATGTAGATTTTCATGCTAAGAGAAGTTCGGTGAAAATTTACTTTTACCGATAGAAGTGCATTTTAAGTGATTCGTTTGAAATTCAACTTGATGCACATCAACAGCTTTTGTCCATTTTTTAATTCTAATCTCCTGTGCTTCAAATGGTGATTTTTTTAATCAAACATTCTCCTTGTGGTATTAGATTCTTATTTGAATTGTGCATTTGTGGGTTGATGATGCTAAGATTCCTGAAAGCTAGTTCTCCAAAAAAAAAAAAAAATGGATTGCTGAATACTGAGTTCTCGGTTCAGGTGCACAAAGCCAACTAGTTTGTTCTGGATGTAGAAACCTTCTCCTCTATCCCCATGGTGCAACTTCTGTATGCTGTGCTGTTTGCAATGCAGTTACCCCTGTGCCACCACCAGGTATCTACTTTAATTTCATAACTGTTTACACAAATCTTGGTACTTTTCTGTTTTGACTGATGAGGTTGAGTGTTAACTTGATCGATTCATGAACAAAATATGGTTTCATGTATTGCTTCCATTCAACACTGTAATGAACTTTTCTACAAAAGGCAGTTGTACCAGTTAACAAGGTTCAAAGTTCACTGAAACATGTCGTTTATATTGAAGTTCGGATATCCAACCCAAAATGCCCCGACATTAAATGAAGTCTGGAAAACCCCCTTGACTATCTGATGTGGAGCTAATCAAATTGCAGCTTTATAAATAGGAAGAAAAGGCCGATTGTGGTATTTCTTGAATCCACTCGTGTGCCTAAATTCATGACAAGAAATCTACGATTGTGAAGCTAATGCCATTACAGGCTTAAGATCTGACACCAGAAGACAGGTTGTTATTTGAGAAAAAGTGGACATCCATTTTTTTATAGTAAACATTTTGCTGTTAATGTTCATATTAGACTCGGATTGTTGGTGTATCTCTGCAGACAAATATTATGTAATGCGAATTAGTAAAGGTAGAAAATATCCAAGTTGTTCCCACCTAAAATGGGACATATTCAAGTTGCTCAACCTTCAACTGCATTAGATGCCTACTGTTTGATGGGCTTCCTCTTGGTAAAAACTATTTCCTACCATCTAATTTGTATCGAAAAATTGTGTGGAGAATGAAACAGGCACAGAAATGGCTCAGTTGCTTTGCGGAGGTTGCCACACTCTCTTGATGTACATACGTGGGGCGACGAGTGTGCAGTGCTCTTGTTGCCACACAATTAACCTGGCTTCAGAAGGTGAGTACATCCACAATGGAAATATGAGATGTGTTTTTGCATTTAACCATACAGAATTCATACAACTTGTTCATCAAGCAATATGTGTTTGGAAAATGCATAGCGCTTGCTAGAAAAGAAAAGGACAATTATCATAGTACAGATACGGTGAAGCATTTAATTTTCACGCCAAGGCATTTACTTGATCTTAACGACCAAAAACTAATGTACATTGATGTCTTTCTGTGTACCATTAGAGATAGTCTCTAGCATTGAGCATATTTGTACAGTGGCAACCATCCAACACTTGCCGACAGACTACATGTGGCTTCAATGCATACCATGATAAATTGATGATGGGTCCCCACTGCATTACTTGAAAGAGTTAAAACAGCTACTTGCATCCAAAGAAGACAAGATTTTCTTCCCGACTGCCTTTTCTTCTTAGTTCTCATGTAAAAACTACCGTGCTCAACTGCTCCGGAATACTTTGCTACCAGAAAGTTGATCAAGAGTCTGTTAGGTAGAACTTTTAGACAGTTTTTGAACGTATAGTTTATTTTCAGAAGCTATAATGATCCAACAACTCTACCAAACACTGTTAGTTTCTCAGAAGCATATAACTTTTGGAATATTGATTCTTTTATATTTTCCAAAGTTAAGGTATGACAGTTTCTAGTTAGAAGCTAACTTCTATATTTTTTATTCAGAAACTAAAGTTCTACCAAACGGATCTTAAAATAGGATTGTAGAAAATCCACGTAAAGGATCATTTCTTCCCTTCCAAAGATATTGAGCACATTAAATTTCTCTACTGGCTCTGCATAAAGTGCTTGTTGATGAGTGTAGAGAGAATTTCCATGATTGTGTCTTGAGAGATAATGCAGAGGATCATAAATAATAATGCAAGTAGGATGAGCTATATGGTCTTGGTTTGAACATCACTTGGACATTGACCTCTCCATATTAAGAGTTCGTTTGTTAATGATTTTTAAGACCAGTTTTTTTTTAAACAAAAGTGTTTATTCCTGCAAGGCTAAACCAAACATCATTTTTTACGTTAGATTATTTCTATACACTAACTTCTTGTTTGCGCATAAAAGATTTCAAAAATATTAATTTTAAAAAGCTATGGCAACTTATAACTTCATGCTTTTCCATAAGTGCCACCAAATACTACCTAAGTCACTGTCTAGTGTTGTGGCACAATGGAGCTACTAGATCTCTCACTGCACTGTTGAACATTTTTTCCATTCATGTTTACATAAAATCCTAAAAGAAAAGCCTAGTCTCTTGCTTGACAATGGAAAAGCCTAATCCATCCATCAACAGAATATATCCGATTTCTGCAACTGAAGCTGATCAGTTTGCAGCAGCACTCGTTTCATTTCAATGCTTCAACTGAGATTTGATGATGCCAGATCACAAAACTAAAAATATTGCTTGTCTCAGCATTTGAAATAATTATTCATTTGAGAGAATTCCTTATACTACAATTACATCACATGTATATACCATGTTCTTGTCAGCTAATCAGGTCGCGCATGTAAATTGCGGAAACTGCCGAATGCTACTGATGTACCAGTATGGAGCACGATCTGTGAAATGTGCAGTTTGCAATTTTGTAACTTCTGTTGGGGTTAGTGTCCACTTAAATTTCATTGAAATCCCTTCTCTTTTAGCATTGCTCAGTATTTTATTTTTTTAAAGCAAATTTTTCCTTTTTTTTTAGTATGTTCTTTCGCCCTCCCTCGATCTCATAATGATTTATTCGAGAGAATCGATAATTTTGCAAATATTTGAAAATGACGAATGATGTTAACATTATATATCATTTGGTGCTGCAGGCTGCCCCAAGTACAGAGCAGAAATTCAGCATCTGAGGAAATCAGAGATCTGGTGAATACCGAAATCCTGAAAGTCGGTTCAATCCACTTTCAGTATGGAAGCAGTTTTACCTTCACATGCATCCTTGCAATAAGAAGTTTTGGAATGTTTTATATGTGAAATAAGACCGAGAAACATATATTTCAGGCAGAGATTGGAAAGGCTGAGTCGGAAATATATATGTTACTACGTCTGTGCATTATAGTAGATTGAGGTAGTCTTTGTTTTTTTGAAAACGGTAGTATTAATTGAGGTAGTCTTTGTGCAAGCCATATTGAGCTATGTTTGTATGAGTAGTATGTCCTGCGAACGAAAGGTTTACCTGTTTGTTGACACAATGTTTTCAGCATCTCAATGGTTGCATGGAGAAATAAATCCATCACGATTGACTTCAAACAGTTTCCATTTTTCAGATTTACTTGTGAGAAACTCAACACCATAAGCAAGATCAAACTTTTTTTTTGTTAACGGTTTAAGAGTTTATTATTTCGAAGGCAACAGATGCTAAATAAGAACATTGTCATGACAAAAATATTACAGTGCATCAGACCTTAGAATCCATTTAAAATGTATCAGAATTGAGAACGAAACAAGAAGTACCAATCAAAAACTTTCAGAAGATAAAATTCCATAAAAATACATGACGATATCACGCCTCAGAATTCTCCAAACAGGAAAGTGTATATGTTGGTGCTTCAAATCCCAACCGTTGGTTTATTTCAACGGATAAGATTAAATTTCATCTGCCTACAATGTCGGGAAACCCTATTGCCCTGCTTACGAGCCTCCTTCCTTCGCTGCGACGGTGCCTTAGCCTCCTCTCCCACTGGCCTCCTACGCTGCGACGGTGCCATTAGCCTCCTCTCCCACTGGCCTCCTTCACTGCGACAGTGCTTTTAATCTCCTCTCCCACTGGCCTCCTTCACTGCGACAGTGCGCTTCTTGATCCGCCGGTTGTGCTACAGATCCCACTAGCCGTCTCTTGCTCAGTTGCGCTTCCTGATCCTCCGTCTCTTGCTCGGAATGGAGTGGCCACATCTCGGGTCTTCGTCTAGGACGGCAGCAAAGCTGTCCATTCGTCGACCAGGAGTCGCTGATGAAAGCGGCTCTTCTCCTCCTAATCTACTGGTATGATTTCATTTTCTGTAGCTGTAAGATGACTGACTATGACTTTTTTCTGTAGCCTCAGTTTTTTTTTCCTGTTTTTGCCTATGGGATCTGTAGCAAAGTTTTTTTTTTTCAGTTTTTGCCTATGGGATCTGTAGCAAAGTTTTTTTTTCCTGATTTTGCTTATGGATTTTTTTCTGTTTTTACCACATGAAGTTATTATATCAGAAGAAAATGGTGGCATTTTTGATAGAACATTATCATGGTGGCATTTTTGCCTCAGCATATTAACTCGAACATTATCATGTGTACCTCAGTTTGTCTTTTGGATTGTTGTTTCATCACTGTTGTCTTTTAGCCTCAGCATACTCAATGAATTTTTGCAAGTTATATCAGAAGCGTCCTCTATGCATGTCTAAAATAATGGGTGTAAAATGGTGGTGGAATCTTACATAATGGAGTTGCCACTTTTCCAAGAATCATGTTATCATGGTGGTGGAATTTTTTTTCTTTGTGGAATTATTTTGTTA
>JAMKQA010057689.1:0-11297 GCA_024699735.1 Posidonia australis
TAACGGTTTATGAAAGAGCATGTGATTTTGAAAGAAAAGAAAAGAAAGTTTGAAATACCATTGTTTTCCATGTTTTCTGATTAAACATGTGGTTTTGGAAATGATTTGTCGATAAGCAACGGTTTTCTTTGGCATTTAGTGCTGTTTTTGGGTGCGTACTGGGTGACATTCCTGTCACTCACGCATGTGTTTTCTTGTCCCCTTGTTTGAGGTGCTAAGGTGTAGGAGCAGTTTTAGTCTGGTGCATCTTCTCGAGCCACGTTTGCCGCACACAGGTCTGAGTGATTAGCTTTAATTATTTTATTTCTACTATTTGATTCCTTTAATTGTTCTTGTACTGTTGTGTAGCACTGGGGTATTACAAAAACTAAGTTTTATAAATTAAAAGAAGTGTTTTTAGTTATTTCATTGAGTTTTGTTGTGTGTGCGTTTGGATCATGTATTGGGTGACTGAGATGTTACATACGTGAGCTTTGATTGGTTTTCAAGTGCAGTCAGGTTCCAATGCTAGAGTAGGAGCTTCTAACCACACATCATTTCCTAGAGGTGAGCCATTTAGTTATTGTTGTAATTTGTGTAATTTGCTTATGATACTGTGAATTAGGTAACGTGCCCAGATTCAGTGCGTTACAAAGCTACACCTGGAAAAAAAAATACCAACCAAAAATACATGAGTGACATCAATGTCACCCAATATGTGTCCACCAAAAACCATGGCAAAAACCACAAGAAACCCATAAATCATGGTCATTAAAATTAGGCTGAAAAGGCATTTCAAGTCTGAAAAACTTTATCATAATTTCTCTAAAATCCACTTTTGCAATAACATGCCTTTTTAAAACAGTCTCATTTTTCTTCTCAAATCACATGCACTTTTAAACCATTAAGTGCATTTAAAACCTCATCTAAAACTGTCTCAGAAAACCACACACAGTCTTAACAAAACCTATCGTATCACCCTCGCCATAGGTAATCGATCTATAGCCACAAGCAGTTGCTGAAAACTCCGACTTCTCTCAACTATATTACTATAGTGAACCACTCCATGTAGGGGTCCAACCGCCACAACCAACAAGCCTTACATATCATATCATATTTCACATGCACGAGGTGCATCCTTTCGAGACCCCTTAGTGCTTGAGCACCAAGGGACTTCAAACTCGGACCTTATCAGCACCAACACAGAGGGTAATCTAGTCTCTTTCACCTAGGCCCTATAGTACCACAACCAAGGTCACTATTTTTTTCATTTATACCAGTCATCGGCAACCACGCCCTACGACTCATAACAGACTTCACCGAGATCTTATCTCTTTACTCCATTGGTTATTGCCCTACCACTACCACTAAGTGGATCTGACCAAAAATAGCAGAAAACCTTTTCAAATTATGCATTTCCTTTTAAAATCATTTTCAAAACATTATTCATCACAACAATCATTTCTACGAATCAAATCTAATCAAAACATTCCAAATCATCAAGACTGGCTGCACTATCCATTGAACTTGCACTTGGAATGTGCGCCACATAGGTTCGCCACC
Source organism: Posidonia australis (assembly GCA_024699735.1). Lineage (NCBI taxonomy): Eukaryota > Viridiplantae > Streptophyta > Magnoliopsida > Alismatales > Posidoniaceae > Posidonia > Posidonia australis. The sequence goes on from JAMKQA010057689.1 coordinate 1,543, forward strand.
TATGTGCACCTAAGGTAGATTTTTAGTAACTCATTGCAGTTCTATCGAAAATCGCCTCAAGTGGGAGCCTTCGGTTGACCTATTTCCGAACCCCTAAAAATTTAACAAAATACATGGATTTGAAGGACTCTAAGTCTTCTACCATTTTAGACAAGTTTCAACAAGAACTAGTTTACCATTCTTAAGTTATTTAAATTTAAAACACAAGAGGTCTCAAGAAAACACTATAGCACTTATACGAATTACCACCAACAATCAACTAATAATCTCCCATAAATTCAGGGAATCACTGTAAATCCTTGAATCCAAGCTATTCTACACATTCACCATTAATTTTAACAAGAATAGAGAGGAAAACGGGGAAGGGTGCGTACCCTACTAAGGTCGACAACCCTTCTTCTTTCTCTTGCAAACTCTCCTCTGTGCACCCTCTTTCTCTCTCTCTCATTGATTCTCTACTCTAGCCCATTCTTTCCTTTGGTTTCTCTCCTTTTCTCCACTTAGGTTCGATGCCTCCCCTCTTTCTCTCCTCTCTTATTTATATCCTCCTCATGTTGTCATTGCTTACTGCCATCAATCGCTGACAACCGTCTACAAGTGCGGCTGCAGGGCATGGAGTGAAGAGATGAGGCAGTGTTGACTAGAAGAGGTGTGGGTGGCACAAGGTATGGCACTCTGTCAGGTGGTACAGTCGACACGATGGAATAACAGTGGACATTGTGCTCTATCTGACATTTGTGGCAGTTTACTGTTTTATGTGTTGTGCATTGGCTAAATGTGCCTATAATGTGTGCTACTTTTCTGCACCAATTTTGAGCACCTGAACCATACTACTCAGAGTTTTCAAACAATGCCAGAGAAACAATGTAACGACCCAGTCCCCAAGTCATTACCCCAAATTCCTAGCCTCTTTTTTTATTCAAACATTGCTTGCATCAAATCTACAACTAAGTCCAACATAAGCATCATAAATTAAATACTATTAACTAAATCAAATTATACTAAATACTTACCTAGATCTCATGATGTGTGATCGACTGACTCCAACTTCACGTGCACTAGTAATTCCTACTCCTATCCTGTACCTGAGAAAAACACCAAATAAAAACGCATGAGTGATCACTAAAAGATTATCCAGCACACACACCCCACCCACACACACACACATACAACTCCGACATCTTTCTCTTTGGGATGCCGCAACACTACAATTGGGTAATATATCATGACCCAGCATGCCACAAGTTCTTTAAAACAATGCTTTTAAAATCATGTTCTTTGCTTTCTTTTCAAAAACATTTTCATGTTTTTCAAAACCTTTATGTATACTTGATATGGCTATACCTGCCAATTAAGTTCACAGCTACACCGAAGTGCCACCTAAACACAAAATCTCAATTTCAATCCACATCAAAGCCATATCTCATATCATGCCCTTTTCAAAACACTCTTTCATTTTCTTTGAAATTCTATACATCTTTGCAATCACTTTTATGCATTTAAAAGTAAATCCACAACTAGATTCTAGCCAAAAACACAACCAACACACAACTCAATCATAACCAAATCGTGGTTGGAAACGAGCTCAAGCACAATTCTCAACAAAGCTATAACCTAGCTAAAACCACATAATCAAATGCCAGTTCTAGCTCATATCAAGCATGCATAGTCCATCAAAACTCGTCATATCACCCTAGCGACAAGCGACCGACCTGGCCATAAGTAGTCAGTGAGATACTAACCCGGACCCTACCGCACTACTGTGGTGAACCACCCCGCGAAAGAGTCCACCTACCACGACCTCGTAGGCCTCACACAGCCATGACCCTCAGGTCACACAAGCATGCACTGGGTGCATCCTCACAACGTGTCATGCTCCTAATTTTCCATAATAATTTAAAACAAATTAAATTATAAGAAATTAAAAGCTAAATAGAAACATCAACTACCAAGAATCTGTGTGTGCGGGTACGAGACTCGAGAGGGAGTGTCATACCTCCACACCTGACACGACTTGAGCCTCAGTGCTCACAGCGATAGTAGGAGTATCATACCTCCCCCTCATGCTATAAGACATCTCAACTCGTGGACCACAACCTTAGCCTTGAGATGACAGTTAGGGAGTCTCATACCTCCAAGACCCGATGACCCTCAGCCTCAAGTATCTCAGCCCCTGACCTCAACAAGAGAGACGTGTCCGACCACCTGAGAATGTCGTCACATTCTCTAGTCCCAACGATACGATTCCATGGTGTCTCGGCCCGCACATAAAAGACTAGGAAAGTCATTTTCCAAAATGGGCCAACACATCTCTTTTGAAAACCATTTTTCAAACCATTTTATACCTTTGGAAACTCTTTCAAAACCTCAACAAAATGGCACATCAGGTGTCCCACGAGACCACCACTGATGGCCCACGATCTCATCTCAAATGGGTAAAACAAACCAATCCGGAAAGCCACTACACCAAATGCATTTTACCAGAAATCTAGGAAATACCTCCAAAAATGCCCTACCAGACATGCACATGTGGACCGCACGTCTTGCCCGTGCCCCAAGTATTTTCGTCTGAATGCAAACAAAGCCTAGACCAGTGGCCAGAACGGCTGGCGAAACCATGCATGTGGTCCGCATAATCGGCTCGCTTTCTCAGTTTTCTGTCAGAATTCAAACAGCCTACGGTAAGGGACCCAAATTTCACTTGAAGTAAGAACCAAGGGTGGGCCAACCAGAAAGTACCAAAAATTCCAAATAAAACATATGTGGTAGACCCTTGAGCCTAGTCCAAATCCCAACAAACAAAACTGAAATCCATTCATCGCACAACAAGAATAAATTCGCAAGCACAGAAGGGTCAAAAGGACCTAAATCACAACAACCACCATAAATGTCCATAAATACCACAATAAATTCCCAAAAAATCTGAAACATTAAATTTAGCCTAGATTACATGCATCCTACGCAATTCTACCATTTTACATGATTTCTACTCATTGGATTGGAGGTACGTACCTGAAACGAGCTCCGACGACCCAATGCGTTCTCTAGCCAGCCACCAGCCACCATAGACAACCATGACCTCCACGAGAGCCTCCTCGACCTCTGGAGCTCCAGCCACACCAATGTCAAACCAGACAAATCCTTTGCCTCTCTCACTCTCTCTCTCTCTCTCACACCGGTGCACGAAACAAAGAGGGGAAGAACGGGTGAGATGGGTGGGGAAAAGAAGGGGGTAGGGGAAGGAGAGGGGTGAGGAGGAAGGGAAAGAGAGGTGGAGGAGGAAAGGTGTGCGTCGGCGGAGGAGGAGAAAGAAGAAGAAGACGGACGGCGAGCGAGGGAGGAGTGCAGCACGAGTGGTCTTATAAAGCCATGTGCATGCAGTGGCTGGGCACATGCGCACCTACGCCTTCCAGCCACCAACACCTCGCACGAGCACACTAACCTCACCCACTGGCTCCAAGCACAAGCCAGCCACCGATCTCACCAACCGGCCCTCAAAAGTGGGCCCCACATGGACCCACACATGGGCCCACAAGCACAGTGTCACAATGCATAGTGCCAACCACGCACAGGAACATACAACCAGAAGCCGGCCCAAGAGGCTCAAGCTTAAAATCACAAAATCACACAAATGAGCTTCGAAGTAGTAACACTGTTCAATAATAAATTCATTAAAATGTAAATAATTACAAAATAGATTTACGAGTGTTACACAACGCCCTTTGGTGCCTAGACACCTATAACATCTTGAACCTTGATTTTCCACTTAATCATTCTTGATAATAAATTAACTAATGATCAAGTTGTTCTTAGTGTGAGTTGCTGGATTTGGTGTTTTGATTTGGTGGATTTAAGGGGAGATTAAGTCTATTGGGTTATTTAGTGGGATTATAATTAATGGCTTCTCCATGATTTATTGGACTATGATCAAACTCGATGTGTGGTGACTCAACGGTATGTAGAACAGAATATAGAAATAATGTTAGAAGCCATAATGCCGCTGTAACCCTAATTTGTGAGTTATTATATAAAAATTGGGTGTCCATAGTACTTCATCATTCTCTTAGGGTGTTAGCATAAAATTTGAGTGAAGAGTTTATCTAAAAAAACGAATTCATGAGAAAGAGTGGAGAGGTCAACTTTGGCTGCGTGTCAGGGGAAGAAGAAGATGAAGAGGAAGAAGAAGGAAATGAAGAGGAAGGAGGAAAGAAGAAATGGAAGAAGGTATGCCCCTATCTAGCATTTTTCTTCCTTGTTGGCCTTGTAAATGATTCAAATATGTTATGTGAAGTAATCTAGATGCAAGATGGAGGTATTAGGATTTTTGGATTTTTCGAAATTTTTCAAAGGAATGGCCACTTTTGAATGTTTTGAGTCCTCAAGTTTTAATCTTGAATAACTTGAGCCATACAGGTTGGATTCGAATGATTCTTCTTCCATTAGATAGTAGACTTGGAAATCTTCGCTTTTGGTAGGTTACTTGTTAAATTTCATAACCTGTAGAATTACCTATGGCCATGCAAAAATTGAAAACCCACACTGTTAGGTGAGTCTGAGTTTCAGAGCTTCAAACATGTATATCTTGAATTATAAGTATTGAATTCGAATGATTTATTTTCCATGTTAAATAGACTTATAAATCTCCATTTTGGTATATTATTTGCCATTTTACATGACCTGTGGAGAGAGAAACAAGAGTTGCAAGCTGAATAACCCATCTGGTTGCCCCACTCAGTAACGGTGCGCCATACCAGATTGCGACTTCGAGCTTATAACTTGCATATCTTGAGATACGAGTAATGGATTGGCTTGATTCTTATTGCATTTGAAAGAAGACTCAGAGATCTTTGTTTTGGTAGCTTATTTGTTAATTTTCGTTCCTTTGGAGATGCCAGTTGATGTCCAAAGTTTAATAAACCATTTAGAAAGCTAGTTTGCGTCTTAGAGCTTCTAGCTTGTATATCTTGACTTTTAGGCATTGGATTTAAATAAATTTTGTTCCATGTTAAAGTAGATTCAGAAATGTTCATTTTGGTGTATTACTTGAAATTTTCCATGGCTTTTGGAGAGATTAGTGAAGTTTACAAGTTGAGTGACCCATCCGTGTTCTCTGTCTGAAAACTTCTTAAGTTAGTTATTGTTAAGCTGTTGGCTCCCTTTGCTTTGATCAGATGTAACTTGAGCTATACATGCTGGATTAGAACAATTCTTATTTCATTGGAAAGTAGACTCAATGATCTTTATTTCAGTAAGTTACTCGTTAATTTTAATGCCCAATAAAGATACCAGTTATTGAGCAAAGATTGGAAGACACACTTAGTAGGTCAGCCTGAGTTCCAAAAGCTTCAATCATTGACATCTTGAATTATAAAGATTGGATTTGAATGATTGTTGTTCCATGTTAAAGTAGACTTGAAAATATTCATTTTGGTATATTACTTGCCATTTTTCATGACTCATGATGAATACAGCGGGGCCGCTAAGATAAGTCATAGTTTTGGCCTTACTGTAATACCTAAGGCGCGTGCCGAGTGTGCGAGCGACATGCGCGGTTTTCCTAGGACTTTGTTAGTAAAATAAAATAGTTGATTGTATTTATGAGTTAATCCATGTACTTTTCTATTATTGAGAATACTTATAAAAAGAAGTTTCGAAAGAGATATGTTGTTTGATGTATTTTTGAAATAATTTTTTGTAGTGGTTTCACAATATTCTTTCTAAAAGAATTTATTTTCAGAAAAAAAACGATTTTATAGAAAAAAATATTGCAACAAAAAGAATTAGAAAAGAGCTTTTTGAAAATATTTCTAGAAAAGATTGGAAAGGATTTCCAAAAGAATTTCAGAAAAGAAAAGCGTGTTTTAGAAAAAAAGATTTCAGAGTTTTGAGTTGGCCCTAGGTGAAAGAGACTGGGAGCCAAAAGAACGAGTGCTAGCTGAGCAATGTGCTCAGTTAGGCAGGTGGTGTTAGGTAGACTAGGTAAGATAGCTCAAGAGCTCCCACAAGACTAGGTAGGACAACTCGAGAGCTCATGATGGGCCGAGCAAAGTCACTGATACTTGCAACACCCTGATAGATTAGAGGGACGTCGTGAGGAGACATATCCCCGTGCAATGAGAATAGAAAAGAGAAAAGAAATAGTAAGGCCTATTGGCTAGGACGGTGGTATGCCCTGCACAGGGACTTTTACCGTAGCAGTGTAGGAGATTGAGGTTGGTGCCTCTTTCTCCGTATGTGGCACACTCCAGTTGTTGTGACTTGATTTGGCTAGAGTAGCCAACTCAAGTGGAGTATGAAGTTTTGAAAAGCGAATACATAGATTTTACAAGAAAAGACAGAAAATGATTTTAGAAAATAAGAGCATGGTTTTAAAAAGAAAGGAAAAGAATAGTTTTCTTTTACGCCAGAAGATTCTTTTGAAAGTTAAGATGATTTGAAAAAGAAAGAAAAGATTAGTTTCAAAGGCATGATTTCTAAAGTTGTGTTGCTTGTAGGGCAAAAGAGTTTTGAACGTGATTTGTGTGCAGCATCTAGGAGAGATGCTAAAATAGTGTGTTTAGTAGAGTATATACTGGATGACCTTTCAGTAGTCACTCATGTATGTTTGTTTGATGTTTTTCTCAAGAGTAGAACAGGAGTAGGAGTTGCTAGTGCAAGTGGAGATGGAGTCAGTCGACCACAAATCATGAGTTTCGGGTAAGTAGTTTGTTTAATTTGATTTAGTTAATAGTACTTTTATTGATGATATATAATGTTGGATTTTGTTTTAGAATTGATGCAAGTGATTATTGTAAGTAAATTTATAAAAAAAATAGTAACTAGATTTTACTAACGGCTCGAGATCGGGTCGTTACAACACCTAGGGACCCACAACCCTAGGCCCAACTAGCACAGGGTAAAGAAGATGGACCGGTCTCTTTCACCCGGGCCCTAAAGTATCTCAAAAAGCCACAGTCTTGTTCACCCGTGCCCATCGTCGACAACCACGCTGTAGACTTGTACTAATTTCATAAAGACTCCATACCCCCAATCGGCTATGGCCCTACCACCACATGGATCCGACCAAAAACCACAAAAATCTTTTTCAAACATGCATTTCCTTTTCAAAATTATTTTCAAAAACATTTCCATTACAAGAATCCATCTACAAAAAATTATTTTCAAAAAGCATTTCTCCAGATTATTTTCAAAATATTTTCACATTTCTTTGCTCAAAACATCACAAAATATTGCACCACAAGTCATACAAAAAAACACAATAAAAACCACAAACTCTACGCTTAACAGTGTCACTAAATACCTATCTTAGTGCACCAAGCCAAAACCAATCATAACTTCTAATCCTAGGCCGATTATTAATTCTCAAGTTCACTTAAATAATATAAGGAACATCCTATTACTTCTAAGTCATATAATCTTTGATATTAAATTAAAAGCTTAATGGAGATTTTATGTTTTGCAAAACATTCCCTTATCTTGCACATTCATTCAAATTAAGCATATGAACATAATTAAACCAAGCTTACGCATGCAAGGGTTTCTTCAACAACCAAGGTTGGCCACACTATCAGTCCAAGTGTGCCAGACTGATGCTTAGTTTGGTGCACCCAAGGCACATATGCCCAAGTGTAGAAAACCAATAGATGTTGCTTATTTTGTATAAATCACTACTCTATCTACGAATCATAAAAATTCACATGCAACTTACCAAAATCAAGATTTTCAAGGCTACTTTCATATGAGACAAAAATCATTCAAATCCAACGTGCATATCTCCAGTTATGCAAGGTTGAAGTAAGAAGATCAAAAATAACCTAACAGTGAGCATTTCCTGGAAAAACCTTTGAAAAATCCACCAGAATTCCACCAAAAATCACTCATAATATGCCAAATCGAAGATTTCAATGTGTACCACAACATGGAACAAAAAACACATGAATCCAACACTTACAACTCAAGATATTCAAGATTAAAGCCTTAAGACTCAGACTAGCATAGCACCTTTTACAGAATAGGACAACCAGATGGGTTACTCAACTTGCCAGCCTTACTGCTCTTTCCACATGTCATGAAAAATTCCAAATAATATACCAATATGAAGAATTCTAAGTTTAATTTCACATGCAAGAAGAATCATTTGAATCCAGTGCACATAACTCAAGATATACTAGTTGGAAGCTCTAAGACTCAAACTGGCTTTCAGAATGGGGTGTCAAGATTTGCACATCAACTGGTATCTCTACAGGTTACAAACATTTACAAATAAGATACCAAAATAAATATCATTGAGTCTAATTTCAAATACAACAGAAATAATGTCAATCCGTCACTCATATCTCAAGATATGCAAGATTAGAGCTCAAAGACCCAATCTGGCATGGCACCTCGTTACAGAGTAGAACAACCATATGGGTTACTCGATTTGCCAAACTTAATTCTCTCTCCACAGCTCATATAAAATGGAAAATAATATATCAAAATGAATATTTATAAGTCTACTTTAAATTGGAAGAAAAATCATTCGAATCCAATACATATAATCCAAGATATACATGATTGAAGCTCTGAAACTCAGACTGACCTAACTGAATGGGTTTTTAATTTTTGCATGATAATTGGTATGTCTACAAGCCACAAAAATTTACAAATAAGCTACCACAACAAAAAGCTTTGAGTCTACATTCAAATGCAATAGCAATCATGTAAATTCAATGCTTATAGCTTGAGTTATTCAAGATTGAAGTAGAAAAGTTCAGAATGACTCAACTGTAACTATCTTTTTGAATATTCTTCGAAAATCCACAAAAAATCATAAAATCTCTACCACACACAAATCATCCTCTGCAATATATTTACAAGGATCATAAGCTAAACAAAGGCAAACAAGAGTATGAAATATGGTGTGTACCTCTTTTTTCTTTTACTTCTCTTCCTTCTTCTCATCTTCGTCTTCTTCTTCTTCTTCTTCTTCTTCTCTCCCTTTTTCTTTTCTCCTCCTTTCCCACACGAGCAAGCCATCCTTCCCCTCTCTCTCTTCTCATCTCATTTTCTCCCCTTCCTCCCCTCATTCTCCTTCTTTCCCTTCTTATTTTCTCCTTCTCACTCTCGAGCTCTCCCTCACTTCTCTTCTTTCCTTTCATTTTGTTTTCTTTTAAATGTCTGCACCAGCCACCCTCTCCCATACCCTTCCTCCTACGTAGCCTCCTTTTTTAATAAACTTTTTATGTAAATTTTGCACAAACACCTCTAAAGAAAGAGGAAAGACCTCGATTATCCAATTTTCATAAAATAACTCAAAGAGAAACATTTGTTATAATCCCACCAAATAAACAAGTAGACTTAATTCCCACTTAAGATTATTTAAATCTACCAAATCAAAGCACCAAAGCCAATAAGTTACACCAAGAATAATTTGATCATTAATTCATTTATTATCCATAATAATTCAGTAGGAAAGTCGAGGCTCAAGATGTTACAAACAAGCATGAATTCTTTTGATTACTATTAAAGATTCACATAATTATAAGTAATCAAGTCTCAACTCATCCAAATATCAATCCTTAATACATGATTACATCTTTTCTGGATTTCTGGACTACAAATTCATAGATTGTCACGCTCCAAATTTTCCACAATAATTTAAACAAATTAAATTACGGGAAAACTAAAGCTAAACAGTAAAATATCTAACCACCAGGAACCTGTGTGTGTGGCTAGCAGACTCCAGACTATATGCACTACGCTAAACCAATCGC
>JAMKQA010057691.1:0-11356 GCA_024699735.1 Posidonia australis
AAGAAAATTTGATGTTGCTGGCTCAGCTACTGTCGCGTGGAGACTGGAGTCTGGAGAGCAGAAGACCGGACAGAATCCAAAGCCAAAGCAAAATCTTCTTTTGAGAATTAAGAGAATTTTGTAGAAGAGAGTTGAGAAAGTTGTAGAAGAGAGTTGTGAAAAAAAATGAAGGGTTTGAGAGGGTATTTATAGGTTAAAATTCTAGATTTTAAAAATAAATAAATAAATAAAATAAAATGCAACGACCAAATTTTTTTAAAAAAGCAGCCGTTGCAATTGCAACGGCTACTGCATTGCAACGGTCCAATGGACCGTTGCAGTTTAAATTTTTTTTTTCTGGCCAGGCCAGGTTCGACCCTTTTATTATTATTTTTATTTTTATTCCGGGCCGCTGGACTCGGTCCTTTTACATTTTTTTTTTATTCCATACCGCTGGGCCTAGTCCTTTTACATTTTTTTTTAAGGCCCACCCCGTTACGTTTTAAATTTTTTTTTAAACTGTTACTGTACACGGGCCGGTCCGGTCCAGCCCGGCCTTGGGTCTTTCGTGGGCCAAAATGGGCCTACTCCGCGGGCCTTGGTGGGCCTGCCCGTTAGGCCCGACACGGCCCACGGCCCACGACGGGCCTGACCTAGCCCGACCCACGTCATATTTTTCCGGACCCGGGTTGGACCAGGCCCGAGCTGGGCCGGACTCGGACTGGGCCCGCTCGGCCCAGCCCGAGTCCGACCCGATTTCCATGTCTACCGACACCCATGCATGGTCTATTTTGAGTCTAGTTTGCTTCTCATGAAATTTAATCTAAAGAAAAATAAATTGACATCAAGACGATACAAAGGCTTGTATTTTTTTTTGGTAAAAGTTTAATATGTATTTCATCGGCTTTAAATGTCCAGTAAGAAAAACATAGTATTGTATAGAATATTACAGCATTAGAGGCAACAACCTAAACAAGAATGTCCAAAAATTACACCACCAGCAGACAGAGCTGCAACATTAAAAGAGAGCCTCAAAGGCCCTCAGGTGGCACAGAATCGCTTCCAGAGTCAACAAGGGGCAAAGAATTGACTCCTGAGGGCATTCTGGAGGAAGAAGGGATAGAGTGGCTGAGCAGCAATGGCTGACATAAAGATCCTCATCTCATCCTTTTCAAAACTTGCCACAAGATTATCTATCCAGAGGTTCATAAAATAAATAATATCACAGATTACACCATATGCATCACTACATGAATTCCTGAAAATCCTATGATTTCTTTCTTTCCAAATCAACCAGAGGATGACTTGTACCAACATAATCCATCCAGAATATGGCAAATAGAATTTAAGGTTTGGGACAGAAAGAAAAATGTCTGTCACAGATAAGAATCCAGGGTATAAATGTGAAGTAAGAAAAAAATTCCAAACTTTCCTGGTATAAGAACAGTTAAGGAACAAGTGAGTATTATGCTCTATACTAACATGACAAAAAGTGCATAAAGGGGACCCAGCCTATGCTCTTTTTTATAGATTTTCTTTAGTCAGATTTTTGTTCTTAACGACTAGTCAAGTAAAAAACTTAACTCTTATTGACTTGTACCAAGGCTCGTATTTGATAAGAAGTCCTGACACCTAGCTTGCTTACGACACAGCAATTTTGGGTGTGAAAATGGCTTCGTGGCAACACATGCTTATTTGTGTTTCTCTTTCTTTTGCTGCTCTAAGAAAGTCTTCATCCGCTCTTACGACGATGTAATGTCATTGTCGTACGGTAAGTAGTAGTCCAATATGGTATCAATTATCATGAGTAAAAGTAAAGACGCTACAACAATACTTGACACAAAACATTATTTATACCATCACATGGTATATGTCTAAATTGGTATCTATAATTTTTTTTTTTCTAAAGGAACGATCCCCATCAAATATCCTACCATTATAACTTTCAACTCACAAATGATTCAAATAATGCAAAACTTTCCGATTTGTGCCCAAGGTTTAATGTTTGCCGACGGTAAAAGAATCACAAAGTAGAACCAGGAGACAACAATAATATGGTACGGCTGTAAATTGGTTGGGCCCAAGATGGAATAACTGTTACGAGAAGTTCAGGGAAATACGTTTACTTGTACATTAAGCATGTTGATTCCTCTCTAAATGTAATGTTATTAGCCTTGCTAAGTAGTGAGATCATGCAAGAAAGGAGCTACTGGCCTGGTAACCAAGTTTCACAATGCTGACTAGTTTGTAGAGGTAAATCGAGATCATGATCCATTGTAAAGGCATCCTTTAAGACTAAAATTGAATTAATAGTAGTAGTTTAGTGGTCACTCTTCTCTTCTCTCTTGCTCAAGAATTTTCTTCCTTAAAATATTTCAAGGTTATGTTTGATTTAGATTCTATTTATAGTTTTTCCATAGAATCTAACTACTCATAGACCTTAGTTTTTGATTTTTGTTAAATTTATATAGTAGAAATTGTATCAACTTTCAACATTGGATATAACTGCGCGCTCTCTCTCCCTCTCCCTCTCTCTCCCTCTCTCTCTCTCTCAATTTGATTCCTTCACCACCATGGCACCTTTATTGTTTTTTTTTTTGGAAACGGTAATAATATTAATAATTTTTGGTTATGAGTCCACCACCAAGAACAACCAAAATCAAAGTCCCAGATATTACAAAAAATTCTAAAGATCCAGAAGATCCAAAGGAAACCAAAGTAAGCTTGGCCAATGTTAATACAAGTATGGCCAGAATATGTCCAAAAATCGTTAAGTTTAAATTCCATTCCTCAGAATATCACAGAAAGTAATGAAATAAAACAAGATCAAGAGGAATGATCTTCAAAAAGCCTGACTTCAGTAGAGACATTTGCTGAGCAAATAGGGGTCTCACGATTTGGATTCACAGAAGATACCCTTACATTTGAATGGTCCATGCTCCAAGAGTTTTGCATGTCTGTAACGGATTGTATTAAGACATCCCTTTCAAAACCTGCACCCAAATTTACTGTCCAAGCATACATAAGTGAAATAATATGAAGTATAGTTAGCCTACACGAGTTAGCTAAATTATGAAAAATTCTACTATTTCTTTCCTTCCAGATACTCCAGATCAAAGCCAGAATGAACACGTCATCCATAATCAGATAATGCAAAGGCACAGTGAGGCTTATATCTGAAGAGATCATCCATATGATAATACACAGGATACATAAGATTATTAACAAAAAAATTCCAAACAGAAGCTACAAAAGGACAATGAATAAATAGATGTGAAACTGTTTCGTAGTAGTAATTGCACATAGGACATAATTCCTGGCCATGCCATCCCTTTTTCCAAAGATTATCTCTTGTTAGTATCTTGTTTGATACAGCAAGCCAGGTAAATAGTTTAACTTTTAGTGGCACCCAAGCCTTCCAAATGAGATTATACAAGTGAAATCTCAGTCCATCATCATTTATAGTTTTATAATATGAATTAACTGTGAAAGACAAATTATGTTTAGCCTGCCAATAAACTTTATCTTTTTCCAACTGAAACTGAACTCCAGATAATATATCTGCCAATTGACCCACTTGGGACAGAAGATTTTGTTGATTAATTTGCTGCACAGGGTTGGTGTTGAGGTCAAATATCCTTGAATATCACTCCCTATTAGATATATAACCCTTTTCACATATGCCCTCCTATTTTTTGCTATTTTATACAGATCTAGAAATCTGTATTTTAGAGGGGAGCCATTAATCCAGTTATTTTCCCAGAATATGGTGTCCTCACCATTGCCTATTTTTATTGATGTAAAACAATTGAGAATCTTGAAGCAAGACTTAAGTTGTTGCCAAATTGGGGAACACTTCCTATCTGATAAGTTAAGCAAGGCCCCTAGCCTAGATCTAAAACAGTATTTAGCTTTTAATAAGCTGGGCCATTTTAAATTTAGGACACAGGTCCAGAGTTTCCATAGTAATTTACATTTAAGTGCCACACTAAAATTCCTAAGATTTATAATGCCCCAACCCCTATGCTCTTTGGACCTATATAAAGCTGCCCATTGCACTAAGTGATATCCCTTGTTGTTTGAAGGTGTAGATTTCCAAAGAAATCTACTTCTAAGCCGATTAATTTCTTTTTCCATCCTTTTGGGCAGATGTAATACCGAAAGGTAGTAGGTTGGGATCGTAGATAATACAGAATTTACTAGAGTTAATCTGCCCCCTAAAGAAAGGAATTTTGTCTTCCATGTTGACAACTTGTTTGAGATCTTCTCTATGACTGGTGTCCAATCCTTATATGTGGCCTTTCTATGATGCAGTGGAAGGCCTAGGTAGTTAATTGGTAAAGTTCCAACTTAGCATCCAAGAATGTTACACCCATACGATCCACTGCAGTTCTAGGAACACCCACACCAGTCAAGGAGGACTTTTTGAAATTTATCTTAAGTCCACAATAGGTCTGAAAACAACAGAGACTTCTCTTAATATTTATCAAATTATTTGTTCCTGAGGAGAGAAAGAGAATTGTGTCGTCAGCATATTGAATGTTAATTATATTTGGACCCTCATTTGGAAATTGGATCTTCGAAATAATCTTTTTATTTGCTGCCAACGACAACATCCTATTTAAAATATAGGAGACAATAATAAAAAGAAGGGGGGACAAAGGGTCTCCTTGCCTAAGCCCATTAGTTGCACCAAAAAATCCTGTTGGAGATCCATTGGCTAAGATGAAGAATCTAGCAGTTGAAATACACATATGTATTCAAGAGATCCATTTGTCTCCACAGCTAAGTCCCTTAAGAGAGCTCAGTAAAAAAATCCCAATTCACATTGTCAAAGGCTTTCTCAAAGTCTAATTTCAGGATAAAACCAGGAACATTTGCAGACTTCATGTAATTTAATGTTTCTTGAGCAACCAAGAAACAATCACCAATGTATCTCCCTGATAGGAAGGCACACTGAGAGTCATCAATGATATCATTTAGGGGAGGAGTAAACCTAGAGGCCAGGCATTTACTAATGATCTTGTAAGTACTGTTTAATAAGTTGATGGGTCTGTAATCTTTGACACATTCTGTACCTTCTTTCTTAGGGATAAGAGCAATGAAAGTTTGATTTATTGGCCTGAGAAAATCTAGATCAGATACCAGGTATAATTTATGGAAAATTACCATTAATTTAGGATGCAATAGTTCCCAGAATTCTTGAAAAAATAATAAAGGGAATCCATCAAGGCCAGGAGATTTATCTCAAGGAAAATCAAAAGTACTTTTTTTAATTTCTACTATGGTAAATTCCTCCTCTAGCAAATCTAGGTTGATGATCTTTCTAGGTAACAGGGCATCCTAGTTCAGACATACCCTTAACCTAGAGCACTTGTTGAATTGCTTGGTAAAGTGATTTTCAAGCTCAAGGCAGATCAAAGAAGGGGAAGTTAGAAGACTGCCATTAACATTAAGAGAGGAAATAGTGTTTATTCTTCTACGGCATTTAAACATACTATGAAAAAAAGCAGTATTCAGTTCCCCTCCTTTAACCATTGAACCCTAGACTTTTGTTTCCAGTATGTCTCTTGTTCTAACAGAAGGTTAAGATGTTCCATTTTGAGATTTTTCTTGATGTTCAAAGTAGCATTATCAAGTTATTGTGTTTCAGCCATAAGATCAATCGTCATGATCTAAGATTCTATACATTCCAACCTTTTTTTTCCTCTCCTCCCTCTTGGGGATGACGCAGCTCCTGATCTGCTTCTTTAGGTTTTTAAGTTTGAAAGCAAATATAATAAGGGGAGAATCTGATTTGAAAATAGTGTCTGAGTTTTTCCAGCAGTTGGAAATGAAATTGTGACATCCCTCCAAGCTTAACTAGGACTTGTAAAATTTAAAAGGGATTGGCCCCCCATCCCTAGGCTTGGTATCCAGCAAGATTGGAGTAAGATCTGAGACAATCCTGGCCTTGCTAACACACAATGTGTCAGGATAAGAGTTTGCCCAACTAGGGGAGATAAGAAACCTATCCAATTTAACCATAGTTGGAGGAGATTGAAAATTGGACCAGGTGTATTGACAGTTGTTTGGGGAAAGGTCCATTAATTGATTGTGATTTATAAAGTCATTGAATTTTGTCATAACAGGAGATACCCCAGAATTTGATGAATGTTCAAAAGAATATCTAGTGATATTAAAATCCCTTCCAATCACCCAGTTGGCATTAACTGTTTTGCTCAAATTTTCTAGTTCAATAACGAAATCAGATTTAAATTTGGGCTCACAAGGTTCATATACCCCAGTAAGCCACCATGCCATCCCATCTATACTGTTTTAAAATTTAATTGAAAGACTATAGGTGGCTAAAGAAGTGGATATTATATTGCACAATCTATCATTTCAACCTATTAAAATACCTCCAGAGGCCCCAAGGGAGGGTAAGTGGGTCCAGTTACTTATTCTTCCTCCTCCTAGAATTCTAAGGAGAGATGGAGTGTATTCTTCTTTTTTTGTTTTACTAATGATGATTACATCACAATTATTCATTCTTATTAAGTTTCTTACCGCCCTTTTTTCCTACTACTTCCTAGTCCCCTAATATTCCAGGCAGCAATGATCATAGAGAAACTTGTGACAAACGAAGAGAAGCAACGTTCTCCTCAAGGTTTTGTAGATTGTCTAGGTTAACAGGAGTTAGACCTTGATCAGCTCTTACCAAGTTCAGAAAATCCTTGGCATCATCTAGATTTTTTAAATCAATACCAACATCATTACAAAAACTTTTGAACTGTTCGTATGAATCCCAGTTTAGAACCTCATTAATTATATCATTACAAGAAAAATCATCTATATTAGGAGGCATAGATGTAGAAATATATATAGAGCCAGTGATGTTATTAGGATCATCTGAATGATCATGATGAGAGGTGAAAGTACTTGGAGCGTGAACAGGAGTGTCTGGTTGGGAGGGTAGCCTATCCCCAGTACCAGAGTCCAAATCATCCTACTCAAGACAGTCAGAAACCGCCAAGACCTTCTTGAATTTTGCCAAAGAAATATTTCTAGCCCGTATTTCTTCCTCCACAAACTTTGAAGCTTCTGTTAATCCCGGATCCTCAGTTACAATGACTTCAGTAGCTGGAACAGGGGGCCCCCGGAAGAAGTGGAATTAGGGGTTGGGAGGAGTCCCGCAGAGGTGGGTTGAAAGGAATAAGAAGGGCTGGCAGTCGTAGTCCAAAAATTGTTGCCATGTTGAGGGCCTTTGCTATTTTTTCCACCCCTCCATTCCTTATTGTTTTTGAGAGGCCTGCGGGTAAGGGGTAATCTCCTAGGGGCAAAAGAAGAGGAAGTATTATTCTTTTTGGGCCAAGGAGGAAGAGGTGCAGAGGTTGTGGAGGAAGAAGGACATAAGTCTCAGCAACTTCTAAATTTGATTGGGTATACTATTCTTCCAAAAGAAAAAAATATGATGTCAGGGAGTTCTTTTACAGGGTGTAGGCGAACCCTAACCTTTGCAAAACCTAGGAACTTGAATCTATCAAGGGAAATGTCCACTTCCAACATATCAGCAAATTTAGAAACCATATGGGAGAAGAAGTCTATGTTCCATAGGTGATGTGGTATGCCCTTTAATCTAATCCAGACACCTTCATTTTTCAGAGTGAACACAGTATTGGAATTTATAGACCACGGAATATCGGATGCTGACAGCATTTGAAGAGTGGACCCATATAGGTTAAGGGCCTCATTCCGAGAGGAGATAGAGGAAAACTTAATCAGAAATTTGTCAGGAGAGAAATCCAGCACTTCTACAAAGGTGGAGGCAGGCCAATTCGTACGAAGGTGCTCCTCCAGGGTGAACTTTGACAAATGTGGGGAATGCACAGTAACAATCGCACAGCAAGAAAGGCAATGTAGTTGGTCATAGATAGTTTCAGAAAGTGGAAGGGGATTTGGGGCGTAAGGGGTGAGCCCAGCCATCAACTCAAGAGCATGGACGAGCTTAGAGACTTGCATAAATTTACAGATGGCTACCGAGTGTGAAGGCAAAGACACTTGTAACAAGCACCATTATATCTGCAAAATTTATTCGTGTGTCCATTAAGACCACAAGAAAAACATTTCCCTTGTTTTCTACAGAAGTTTACCAGAGGCGAGACTCTTCTCCGCCGTGTAACCACCTCCCAAGATCCCGAAGAGACTTCGAGAGCAGGTGGAGAAGACGCCAAGGAAGGCACAGAAGGGTGTTCTTCCAGGGAGCAGTGTGGGTCTGATAGCACTTGAGAGGCTTTGATAGGAGAGGTAAGAGGAGAAAAGTGAGAGCCAAGAATGGTAGAAGGTATTAAACCACAACACAGGTTTCGTGTAGCAGAAGTATTGACAGGCCAAGTACTAGACTCCACTCTAGAAGAAATCCCAGTGTCAGAGATACGGGAATTATTCAAGGGAGAATGCGAAGAGGCGTTGTCAGAGGTCATACCCGACAATAAATCGTCTGAGCAAAAAGGAGGCGAACTGCTTCCGTTCAAATTAGGGATTACCTCAGCCAGATTATCACAATCAAAGTTAATATTTCCATTAGTCTCACAATCCTGCCATTTAGCCCTTAAAGTCCGATCAGGGTAATTAATCGGATTATAAATGAGTAAATTAGGAGGGGAGAAAGTGGAATAATTCCACACAGATCACGAGACATCAGAAAGTGGCACCGCAGAGCATTTATGACCTTGGGAGACACCCCTGGGGGGTGCCTCTTCTCCGACGAGCCAGTGATCCCCGATCGGCCGGGGAACGGCCCTGATTGAAGCAGTAGGAATCAAAATAGTGTCTTTTGGAGATAAACTCCAATCCACAGACACAAGATCATAATCCTTAATCAAAGAAATTTTTTTACTAAGGTGACTAATATCGTCACCCTCTGAGTCACAATTGTGACTATCGAATTCAGGCAAATACCTGGCCGGAACCTTAGAACCTCGTCGATCAGAATAATGTCTCACCTTAAAGCACCAAATATTCCAGCAAGAGGCATAGAAAATACTAGCATTCAAGATACATAACGAAAGACTAACGAATCGAGAAGGAAATAATGCATACAATCCAGAAGAAAGATCGACATACAGATCTGGAAGAGGATCTAGCAAATGGTGTTTCTCTGTTCTTCAGCAAGATCAGATCTCCCCAAAACAGATTAAGGAGGTGAAAAAACGCCCCCAAAGTAGGGGACGCACCCGTAGGCTCTTCAACAGCAGATCAGAGTTCGCTCTAGGGCAAGCCCTTAACTCGACAAGCGGAAGAGGGAAAGAAGAATGTGCTTTAACTTTAAAACATATCTTCGGGTTTTTTACCTCGCAAGAAGAAGGCCGGCACAGACGAGAGGCCGGAGTAGAGGGGGTTGGAATAACCGGAGAGGGATCTTCTGCCTCCTCCTCAAGCAGTCGATTTTTGAAGGCGTCCCAATTGAACCTGGTAGCCTGGTGCAGAAGGGCGCGAGCAGAGTGCCGATGCGCCCTATCCGCTGATCGCAGGTCGCAGGAAGGAGAAAGTCGCACTTTTAGTGGTGAGATTCTTCCCATGGCACCTTCATTGTTGAAATAGACAACTCTACTGCCTCCACCACCACTAGTATGTCATCGCATTGTCCCTCTCTCTCACACACACATACACACATGATCGTTTAACGTCCTTGGCTCCTTCGCCATCGTTGCACCCTCATTATTGTTCCACTACCCTTCTTTCATTTGTTAACACCAATACATTACCTTATCCACCACCAAAAAATTAAAAAATGCTTTAGATTCCAAGAAAAGAAAAGAACAAAAAAAAATTAGTTAAAAAGTAAAAGATCTTTAATTCATAAAAAAACTTTAGTTTATTCTAATAAATAAGAATAAAAAAATCAGTTTATAAAAAAAAGCTGTTTTTTGACACAATATTGATTAAAACTTAAAAAAAGAGAGTAAAAAACAATATGGTTCTAAGTTTTTTAAGGAAAAAATATAAAAATAAAATATAAGTTATATCTCAAGGAAATTTTTTTTTTTTGTAAACGGTAATCTATTATTCAATCATGGGAATTCAACCAAAATCAAGTCTGACCCATGTCAAAATACAACTTAGCTCAAAAATACAGACTTGACGGAACGTAGGTTCCACCCAAAAAAATAGTCAACCATCAGGCAATAACAAAGTATTCAAATGGATCAAAATAGTAGAGTTAACAGTAAAGTTCGATTAACGAAACATTAATCATAAGAAGGACTTCATCCACAGCTATCTGGGAGGGCTGATTGGAATCCATTGGAGGAGCTAAAGGTGCCTGCTCCATTGCCCTTTCCTATTGTAAAGATGAAATTGCACGAAGAGTCTTTTCTTTCTCAAAACCTGAATCCAGAGTATCAATCCAGCATTGACAAATGGATAAGATTTCATTAATAATCATATAAGGAGTTTTGCTCTTTCCCTTGAAAATTCTATTATTCCGTTCATTCCATATAGACCACAAAATAAGTTGTATCAATGTGTAACAGCCTTTAAAAGAAATTTCAGATTTCAGGATAGGTAAGAAGGTGAATAGGTCAGTAATAGAGAATATTGCAGGATATAAATGACCCTGAATAAAAGCATTCCATATAGTGTTGGCAAAGGAACAATGAATTAGTAAATGATTGGTTGTTTCCTCAAAACCCATGCAAAAGATGCATGTTTCAGAACCATTCCAATCCCTTTTGCAAAGATTGTCTTTAGTCAAAACCTTATTGAATAAAACCAATCAAGAAAATAGTTTTACTTTAAGAGGGGTCCAACTGTGCTAGATATGATCATAAAATTGAAATCTAAGACCACCATCATTAATTACATTATAGCAGGAGTTGACAGTGTAACAGTTTTTGGAGGGAATCCACTCCAAGATGTCGTCCATAGGATATAACATCAAGTTGTATAGAATATCTGAAAGACTATCAGCCTGGTTTTGAATATTAACAATGTTGTCATATGATGTAGGACCAGTAAATAGTTTTTCAAAACCTGCGCTAAATATTTCAATTGTTTTTTTCGATTGAAGCCTTTTTAAATTTAGCTAGCTTAAAAAGATCCGAGAAAATATATTTAAGTTTTTCCCCACCCCACCATCTATTTTCCCAACAAATAGTACTACTTCCATTTTTGACTTGAAAAGTGGTGAAGTTGTTGACTATGTTAAAACAGCCTTTAAATTCCTGCCAAATTGGAGAAGATCGACCAATGGAGACATTTAGGAGTGCCCTTTGCCAAGATCTAGATAAATATCTAGTTTTTAAAATTTCTTTCCACTTTAGAGAATAGGAACTAGAGAGTAGCTGCCATAGCAGCTTAGATTTTAATGCCACATTAAAATTTTTAATGTTAATGA
>JAMKQA010057692.1:0-11531 GCA_024699735.1 Posidonia australis
CTGTGGTTGTCTAGGTGCTGGGGTCTTTCGGAGCTGTAGAGCACTCGGAGAGACTGAAGGCTTCGTCTGTCAGCGGCGAGCTTCTTTTAAATCCCAGTCCGCTTCCTTCACGTCGTCGATCCTCCATAGCAAGGCCTGGCTACCGTTGGATTGGGAGCATGAGCTGGAGGGGAAACGACTAGAGATCGCGGGAGAGGAGAAGCAGTCGTTGGGGATCTCGAGATCGTCGTCGGAGACGACGCCGGAGATTGCAGGGGATTGCCGGAATTATTTTTACAGTTTCCTAAGTTTTGTGATTGAGAATAAATGGGTTTTGTGGGCTGCTAATGGGCCTCGCAAATGGGCTTTGAGTTTTAGGTTTTTTTAGGTTTTGTTTTTAGGAGATTTTTTAAGGGGTTTTGGGTTTTAGATTTAGGTTTTTTTAATTAGTTTTATGATTTTAATTAAATTTCTGATTTTGTGTTTTAAGGTTTAATTAACTGGTTTTAAATTAGGGTTTTTTAGGAATTTAATTATTTTAGGGTTTTTAGGATCTACTTAATTGATTAGGGCTTTTAGGGTTTTGTTATTTTAGGGTTTTTTAGGATTTTAATTATTTTAGGGTTTTTGTGATTTAATTAATTGTTTTTAAATTAGGGTTTTTGGATTTCGTTATTTTAGGATTTTAGTGTTTTGGAGTTTAATTAGGGTTTTGGGTTTAATTAATTAGGGTTTTTTTCTTCTAAATTTAAGTGGATTAAAGTTGTGTTTGAGTTTTAATTTAGATTTAATTAGTTTTTACTTGTCTTAATTAGGGATTTAGTTTAAATTTTGGTTTAATTGGTTTTTATTAGGGTTTTGACTTCCTTGATTTTACCTGATTTTTGTTTGGATTAGGGTTTCTTTTTAATTAGATTTTATTTTTAATGGATTTTATTAAGTTTTACTTGATTAGGGTTTTAATTTGATTAATTAGGGTTTTAAATGATTTAAATGGATTTTGACTTTAATTAGGGTTTTTATTTGATTAATTAGGGTTTTCACTTGATTAATTGGATTTTAAGTGGATTTAAGTTGATTTTATTTAATTTTGATTTTAATTAGGGTTTTCATTTGATTAATTGGATTTTAAGTGATTTTTATTTAATTTTGACTTTAATTGGGATGTTTGTTTGATTAATTTCGATTTTAAGTGTTTTAAATGAATTTTGTTTGATTTTAATTCTTAATTATTGTTTTTTGCTTTGATTAGGTCAAAGTGGATTGGTGTGGGCCTGAATGGGCTTAGGTGGGCTTTGAGTTTTGGTAGAGTTAGGGTTTAGGTTTGGTGGTCGCAATAAGAGCATCTTTCCAGAGGAGTCTGCTGCCAAGTGACTTCAAAATCGAGGTGTCTACATAGTGCAATGTCTTCATCTTCATCTTCGGATTCTTCTGAATCTAAAGTAACTTTTAAAGCTATATTCTTTTCTTAGAGTTTTCAATTTCTTCCTTTTCTTTTAATTGGACATCATAGGAAGTTAGGTTTCCTATTAAATCTTTTAGGGAATATGTTGATAAGTCCTTAACTTCTTTTATGACAGTAGTCTTCTTTTCCCATTCTAGGGTAAGAGACCAAAGGATTTTCCATACTAATTTACTTTGAGAATAATCCTTGTCAAGGAATTATAAGTTATTAGTTATCTCATTAAACCTAGTGACCATTTCACTTATGGATTCATTATCTTTCATTTTAAATAGTTCAAATTTGTGAACAAGAATGTTTATTTTTATTTCTTTAACTTAGTTCCTTCATGAGTGACCCCTAAAACATGCCAAGCTTTATGAGAACTCTTGCAATTTGAAATCCTATTAAATTGTTCTTTGTTAACAGCACAAAATAATATGTTTAATCCTTTAACATCTAATTGGGCTAGGATTTTCTCTTTATTACTCCATTCTCTAAAAGATATGGAGCTCAAGGTAAAGTCATTTATTACTACATCCTATAATTCGAAATTTATTGAATTCAGATATATAATCATTCTACATTTTCAGTAACTGTAATTCATTCCATCAAAAAATGGTAGCCTATTGATACTTTGTCCCGCTACAAGATTATTGGTAAACGATGAAGAAGTCATATATTCAAGTAGATAATTAATCTAACTCTAGAAAACTTCGCTCTGATACCAATTGTTGGACCGAGTGGCTTCTCTAAAGGGAGGGTAAATGGAGAATTTTAATCTTAATTATTTACTTTTTCAAATTAATTTAAGTTAAACAATATGAGGTTGTTTAAACAATTAAAGCAAGCAACAACTACAAGATCATATATATTTGCAAGTTAAACTATTTTCATGTACAGAAAGGAGATGAGAGAAATCGAATACCCATGCAATTTATAGTCGTTCGGCCAAAACACTGGCCTAGTCCACTCCTCAAGACCCTTTTGAGATTTTCCCTTATACTTTAAAAATAAATGCTTATTCGCGTTGGTTGTCCCACCAACTCAGTCTTTCCTGCTTCCACTTCTCGTACCCCGAGAAGCTAGAGCACCTTCTTTGTAGCTTTACAACAGATGAATTCCTCTTTCACAGAGCTCTTTGGATTGAGATTACAAATAGGGTTAGTAGAGAGAAATTTAGGACAAGGATGAAGCACAATTCTCAAGGATTACAAGTATATCGATATGTGTGTCTTATCAATGCTTATTGGGGCCATATTTATAGTTAAAAGACCACTAAAAGATGTCTAACGGCAAAATAAAACGGTCATAAACGGCTAATCCATCAGTATGCCGTTTTGACTTTCGGAAAGCCATTTACATCTTTAAATTGCAACTCACGAGCAATTCGATATGCCGAATTCTCCTAATTCGATATATCATTTTAGTCTGGTATGTCGCTTTGTCTTTAGCTTTATTTCCACATTTCTTTTTCGGAGTTCCGTTGCTTCTGCCATTTCTTCTTGGTTCAGTATGCTGATTTTTCTTCAGATGTTGTTTTTGATCCTTTCTTAATTTTTCATTTTTGGTTCGGAACGCCAATGTTTGTGTCGTTTCTCCCTTATTCAGTATACTGATTTGGTTCGATAGCTCTTCTTTAATTTTTCAACAAATATTCTAAGTATAACTTTACATATTCATTTTACAACATATTACCTGGAATTTACATGACTCGAGTACTTACAATTCTTCAATCTTTTTCCTTTCATGAAAATATGTACAAAAATTCATTAGTCCAAGTGTTATCATCAAAACATATAATATATTTCCAACAGCAAGTGCGGGTGGTTACATGCCCTGTAGTTGGTAGCGTTCTCTGAGACAGGACAACCTTCCTAGGAGAGGTTGGCTTTGTGAGGGTTCTCCAAGTGGGAGAATCACAGGACGGTGTCTCTCTTTACAGGATGATGCTACCGTGAAAGTGCAGTGTACCTTGGTAACTGCTTGTGGCTAGAGTTGGTTACTTTGCATCGAACTTCCAGACTTAATATGTGTGGTTTTGATCATTGAGGGCCTTGCTTGTGGATGTAGGTTGATAGAGCCTACGTTTATTAGTTTGGCCAATGTGGACTATCTTTTCTTATGATTTGGGCTAGATAGGGTCTTACTGGTTTTGATTTTCAACCTGGTAGACTTGAGTTGTAGTTTTGGTAAAGGTTTGTGAAAATGAATTTAAAGAGAAATAATTATAATTTTGTTTTCCGTCGTTTTGTGGTGTGCATACTAGATGACTTTTGTCATTCACACTGTTTCTCGTGATTTTTAGGTTACAGGTGCAAGAAACTGGATTTTTGCATAGTATACATAGTCTGAAATCTTGTAGCCGCACACACAGGTTCTTGGTTGTTTAGATATTATTAATTAGCTTTAATTTCCTGTAATTTAATTTATTTTAAATTATTGTAAAAATTAGGGACATTACAACGCCACAATCTACATTATTTATCATAGAAAGATTGAACAATCCTGCAAAATCATTATTGAATTTGTTCCACATTTTTTTAACGGTGTTTTTCTTATGGGTGGAAAGTTGGTAGAGATCAGGAAAACAATATTTCAATGGAAAATCCCCACATCACTTATTCTCCCAGAAAATGATATTATCTCTATTGTTAACAAAAGACCTAGAAAAGGTTCTCAAAATAAAAAGTTTTTCGTAAGTTCCCCTAGAGTGGTGAATCACTAGTGGTTTTGTTCATTAGGGCCTTTGCTTTGTTAAAAGAGTAATTTTGGGAACTAACAAGCTCAGTCCATTTAAGCTTAGAATTATCTGAGAGTAGTTGCCAAAGTAACTTATATTTCAAAGCAGTACTGGAATTTCTAATATTTATAATACTCCATCCGTGTTTTTTTGATTGACATATTTTTTGCCAGCTAACTAAATGGTTACTTGAATTAAGACGCCCCACTGGAGACTAGAGGAATCTCTGACGAAGGCGATCAATTTCTTTCTTCACCTTCATCGAAAGGTGAATAACCGAAAGAAAGTATGTAGAAATAATAGATAGTACTGAGTTAATCAGAGTAAGTCTCTCTCCCATACATAAAAATTTTACTTTCCATGTTGCAAGTTTGGATGTTAATTTTATCTAAAATTGAAGACCAATCATTGAACGATGCTTTGCGCTGATGGACAGACATGCCTAAATACTTAATAGATAGGGATTCTTGCTTACATCCCAAGATCTTACATCATTTATCTATTTTATTTTGCACAACTCTCAATTCCAGTAATTGAGGTCTTAGTAACCCTACATTTGAATAAATTGATATAGAAATGTTACCCCTCTTCAAACGTAGTATTACAAGTGATGAGGAAGTAAAACCAGACTAAAACAAAAATGGTTCATGCTACATTGCTACTCACGTATTAACTATCTAGTGAATTTCAATTGTAAACTGAAAATGAACAGTGGATTCAGGGTCAAAGGTGTCGCTATTAAAAGCAATAATATCTTTGTTGTATTGGTGAAGCATTACCCAAAGGAGCACAACAGACACTATTGCGGGAAATATTGAGATCCAAGAACAACAACACAAAAGACAATTTCTATTGAAGATTGAAAACATACATACTATCAGCACAACAACTTCTCCTGTAACGGGTAAAGAAACATCCTAACATCAAGCTAATGTTTTTTTAAGCTTCCAAAAAGCACGCATGATCTCTGAATCTTTAGCTGGAAACAAAGACAGCATATCCTTTTTGTGTATGGCTACTAATTCAAATGCAATTCCAAGAATGTCCATGTGAGACGGATCACTCAATCCCAGCAACCAACCTCACGGATGTAGAAAGAATCAAGAATCTTAAGAGAAACGAACACTTCAGTTATAGTGCATCCTATAGCTCCACCAGCATCAGAAGTGATACAACCAATACAAGGCCAATGCTAATAAGAAGCCTTCCACCTGCCAAAGACATCGATCTGAACCCCTTGCTAGTGGGAAAGATATCAGGAACAGAGCACTGCTCCCCGTTGAAGAAAACCTTGCTGGGAAACCCACCGCCTGCGACGACATCGACTCCGGGCGTCAGCTTCTTAGTGAAGGATACAACGCTCTGCAGCTTTCCAGGATCCATGGGATTCAAAGTGGTATTCATCCTCATCAAGTAATTCAATCCTGGCAGACCCTGCATGAAGATGGTGTCGTTTCCCACTGCAGTCCCGTTGAACGAATACATCTTCTCGAAGCCATCGTACGCCTTGTCCATCACAACGGCCGCGAACCAATCGGGGATGTCGACTTCTCCCCAATTGAACAGCGTGATCCTCGCGCTCCACCCGCCGCGGTAATCCGAGAGCACATGCCAATTGATGCTAACGCCACAGTTATCACGGCAGGGCAACGGGTTGGGGACATTGAAGTGCTTGATCTCGGCCCAAGCCAACGCCTTCCTGGTCCTGTTGTCGAACGGAACGAGTAAAGCTTCCGACGGCACGAGAAGCGCGGGGGAGGTGGTGCTGCAGGTCTTCCCCACCTCCGCCTGGCAGCCGCAAGCACAGGTCTTGCAGGGGATGACGGACTCGTTGTAGAATCCCGAGAACGACACGCAGCACCGCGGCTTCGCTTCCTTTGGCCGGGTTATGTTGCAGACCACCTGCCAGCTCGCGATGGCTAGTGACGAAGTTGGCAAGCCACTGGGATCGGGGAAAACCGTCGGGCTGACTCGAATTGGTTGGCCGCAAGTGTACGTCGGGTTGAGGGTGCCGTTGGAGCCAGTGATGCCCCAGTTCTGCGGGGGGAACAACGTCGTCCTGTTGAGATCAGGCGGCATCTTGTACACCTCGAGCTGGAAGGCAGACATGGACTTGGCCGGGTCCATGCTTGTGGGCAAGATGGTGCCGTTCCGACAGCAGAAAGGAATCATCCCCAGCTTGGTGTCGTTGGTCATGGACAATGGGAGATCAAGAAATGTCGGCTTTCGCTTGCAATTTTGGACACTGGAGAAGTCGAGCTCTTTGTAGAACTGACCTTGAAGACCATAAAGGCAATCGGAGTAGTCGATCACAGTGGTGATGGCGCCCTGCATCTTGACTACGAACTCCCCACGCATCCATTGCCAAGTCAACCTCCAGTTGTCGAGGCGACCAAGGGGATTGCTGTTGTTGATCGTGACCAGCGCAAGGTAGCTCGATGGGTAGGACTGGATAATGTCGTAGGAGATGGTGAGATCGCCAGTCTTCCGTGGGAGGAACTTATTGGAGATCGAGGACGTAACGTTGGGTTCGAACTTGGGGTCCCGAGTGCAGCAGGTGTACATGGCAGTGGAGTTGATGCTTGAGGAATCGGGTGAAGGACAGATGAACTCCGGGTTTTCAAGGAAGATGGTGGAGGGCAGCTGGCGCGCCGGAGGCGAAACGCCGAACTGAGTCCCGACGATCTCGATCTTTGCCTGGATCTGGTTGAGATCACCGGCCGTTTCGATGGCGGTCTTGAGATCGGTGTTGGTTGAACCGGAAAAAGAGACTCCGGTGGAACCATTCTGGCCGACCATGTAGGGGAAATCGGACCCATCAGTGATCACGACAGAAGAAGCCGAGACGAGAACAGTGCCATTTCGGTACCCGATGTGGAGATTCCACTCCTCAAGTGGGACGTCGTCGGCGTTGAGAACAGTAGCCACGGCGGTGAAACTAAAGGGTTGACGAGCAGGGTTATCGGGTAGGAAGGGGTGGATGGCTTCCCGAGCAGTGATCTCGTACCTGAGGAAGACACCATTGCAGGCTTGGTCGGGGGTAAGGTTGGTTTGCCGCGGCGATTGCTGGGCCGAGGAGACAGGGAGCTGGAGGAGGAGGAGGAGGAGGAGGAGGAAGCCCATGGAGGAGGAAAAGAGAAAGATGGGATTTTGAGGACAGCCCATGATGGCGAAGGTCGACGGTTTTGGCTGGATTTGAGAGTTGGAGGGGAGGGGGTGTGGGTTGTGTTATGGTGTTGTAGCAGACGCGTTTGGGATGGAGTGGAGATAAGAACAGCAGAGATGGTGCTGTACTGTTTTTACTTTCTTCTTCCGTTTTCTTCGCTCTTTCTTCCCACCAGCCGTAATATTATTTTTCCTTTTCTGGATTTTTAATTTTTTTTCTAGAAAGATAAATCTCTATTTTGGTATGGCCGAGTCGTTTCTAAATATTTCTATTTCCGGAAAGGAAATTTTCTTCATTTTTATTTTTATGTGTTTGTTTCAATAATGTTTGATAGCACGTTACCGTTTGGGCTTGGGGAAGAAGGACCCACCACTCGATGTAGCTTAGTAGGGTTTACCACCTTTCTCCACGATTTATATTTTTTTTGGGAAAAGAAAAGAGACGGATGGTGTAAAGGGGCTTGACTTTTCTGAAAATTGCATAATATGCCACTAGTTTGAATTGGAAATTATATGGACCACATGATTTTGAACATGTCTACCTTGGCGGGCGGTTGTTGATGGTGTTAGAAAGGACGTGCACGTCAAAATTATTATGACGCAGTGAGACTTTCGAGGGAGAGACGATTTCAAACCCACGTGTGTGTGAATAGATATAGAATAAGAAAATAAAAATAAATAAAAAATAATATTATTATTTAATAATATTATTATATAATTTAAAAGTATTTTTTTAAAGATGAATAAGAAAATATTTAGATAAAAGCAAAATAAGTATTGAAATAAGTAAAAAAATATGTAAATTAATAATAATCAATTTGATTATTAAGATATATATTTAATTTAAAGTATGTTTATATCATATTATATATGTATTAATTTTTAAACAAAAAATAAACACACTACATTCATACATGTATTAGAATAATTTAACAGAATAATTTTATTCTACATGCATTGTCATTATTATTAGTTTGCCTTTTGCAAATTCCAATTCTTTATTAAGTTAACCATCACCTAAAATTATCGAATAAAGCATAGTTTATTTTGTATGTGATCTTAATGGGAGCAAAAAAAAAATGAAAATAAATAAATAAAAACAATCACCTAAAATTGAGGCTTTACTCCGTTAAGGTCACATTTTTACTTAGTTAATTGACATGGACATATAAGTCCTATTTTTACTTGGGCATTTCATATGACTTGAAGTAGTAAAACCAATAATATAGACGATTAATAACAAAATGGGTGACAAAGTTAGAATTTGAATTTCCAAAGGTACACAATAGTTATTTTCGGTTAAGTAAGTTTTTGATGGCATGCAAGAAAAAAATTATTTTCATGCTACCAACTATTGAAGATTTTGTTAATTGATTGATTTTACAAGATTTCTTAACACATAAATTGCTAGCCTTTTATCATATTACTTCTAATGAGATTTATTTCAAAAATCATAACTAAGGGTAACTTAATCAATTCATCCGAACATAATGATTTTATGTCTAATACAAATGACAATGGGATTTTATATTTCTTTCAAAATTGAAGGCAACCAAAAATAATTGAAGCACAATATTTTTTATATTGAAGCAAAATTCAAGATATTATTGTAAATTATTCAAATAAATTTTAGTTCTCCTAAAAAGAGGTTTTGGAGGGATTAGTAAATTTCTCATCCAAATGTAAAGAAACTAAACTTAAATGGGTGAATTTAAGTCCTAGACCAATTAGGACATTCTTCCAGTAGAATACTCAGATATCAATATAATCTTGCTCCTTGTGTATGTTAGCCCTGCATTAGCCTTTAGTCCCTTATTATAAGGTTATAAAAAAAACTCTTTCTTATTATCTAAAGTGAAATAATGTTGGTGTACATGACGTCAACTCTGGATTCATCAGTTTATAATCACTCATTTATTCTTTCTAAAGTAGTGTTTAGACGTTTTTTTTATACCAACTTATTGTTTTAAGCACTTATTGTGTAAAAAGTGCTTCCAAATGAGTCAGTTTATCGAACTATTCAAAAAAATTTGCCTGTAGCTTTTTAGTTTATTTTAAGTTATTGAGGCTGTTTTTAGAAAAACTAATGAGTGTTAGTTTTTAAAAATTTATGAATATTAACTATAATTTTTCCAATGATATCTGTAGAAATTGATTTTAATTACAACATGAACTAAAACACAACGTTAGTAGTGGCGGTCCACGATGGTGATGGTGGTGATGGCCAACGACAGAGGTCGTGGTGGTGGTCGAAGAAGGCGATGGTGGTGGTTGTAGTGGCCTATGGTAGTAACGGTGGTGGCAACCGACGACGGCGGTGGTTGTAGTGGCCTACGGTAGTAACGGTGGTGGCAACCGACGACGATGGTGGTTGTAGTGGCAACAACAGTGATGGTGGTGGTCGACGACAACTGCGAGGATGGTGGTGGCTAACGACTGCTGCTATGGTGATAGCCGACAACGACGGTGATGGTGGTGGTCGAAGACGATGGCAGTGGTGGTGACCAAAGACCTGTAGCAGTGATGGTGATGGTTGGTGACTTTAGCAATGGTGGTGGCCGGTAATGGTGGCAGTGGTGGTGGCCAGCGACTATAGTGGTAGAAGTGGCCAACGACGGCAGCAGTGGTGGTAGCTGATGGCAATGGTGGTGGTGGGCGGTGATGGCAATGGTGGTGGTGGCCAACGACAACAACGATAGTGGTGGTCTGTGATGGCGGCAATGCTGGTGGTCGTTGACGATAGTGGTGGTGGTGGCCAACGACCCACGGTGACGATGGTGGTAGCAAGTGATGGCGACGACGACAGCGGTGGTGGTCAGTGACGACGATGATGGCAGAAAATGCGGCGAGCAATGGTAACCGACGGCGATGATGCATCAACGAGTGGACGGTAGTTGGTGATAATGACGAGGCCAATATTATCTTTTAATTAACTTAAAAGTGCTTATTAGTCATATAAACCAAATAAGTTTTTCTTTACCTCCATCAATACTACAAAAAATATAAGTTAACAAAAAGTCAGTTTTTCTCAATAAGCTGCGTAAGAAAAAACATTTCCAAACGCAATCTAAGTAATTCATCCAAAATCTATGATTTGGTAGGACGATAGCAAGATTTCGGACAAAAAATACAGATTTAAAGTTTTGAATGAAACACCTATCTCACCTCACCTTCCAGTGGATCCACCCAAGACTTCATTCTATTATGGTCTACCTTTTAATGACCCTACGAACTTAGTCTAATGGAAAAGCTAATCTCTTATGTCATCATTTTTTAGAAATAAATATACAGACGACCACATAGATTACATATCTATTATATACTCCTTCAACAATTAAAATTGCCTTTTCATACAAGTTGTTGACTGTTGTGCGGAAAACAAGATTAAACGAAAAATCGATTAAGAATCACACAAGAACAGAGAAATTTTACGTGGTTCAGCCGAAGCCTACGTCCACGGGCGGCAACAGGAATGGGGTGATTTCACCATTCAGAAAAGAGATACAGATTACACAGTGGAGGTGGATTTTATATTCGTCCGACCTCTCCAGATATGGCAACTAATTAAAGGGCCATTAAAAGTGTCATTAAACGAATTTATGGTTATGGAAACCGTTCAGTTTCCCAATAAGGGAAATTACCAAAACAGATTCAAGGCATTTAACAATTCTCCATCTTGACTTGAATCCTCTTGTTGCCGTCGTCCCCACCATGGGGTTTAATTCAGACTGTAGATATTGAGTAAATCCAAGCAATGCATGAATTTACTCTCTGTGACTGCTTTTGTAAGCATGTCTGTAGGATTGTCTTTTGTGCCAACTTTCTTTAACTTGATTCACCTCTCTGATCGGATGAAATGGTACCTAACATTGATGTGCTTGGTTCGATCATGATGCACTTGGTCTTTTGCTAAACACAAAGCACTTAAATTGTCATAGTGTATGTGTGACCATGCCGACCCACAAGGGAGAAGGCGGATGCACAGCCATGCCTCGACTGGCGAAATGCGCAAGGAAAAGAGAAGAAAGGAAGAAGAAAGGAGTCGCCACCTGGTCTTTTAACGGAAAGACGAGGAAAACCAAAAACAACACACATAAAGGCAAAAATTGATGCAAGGATGCATGCATGATTCATGCCTAAGGATAAGCAAGATGAATGCGAGCCAGAGAAAGGGTAAGGATTCTGGTTACGCATGGGGAAGGG